>LR551150.1:0-220806 GCA_900536415.3 Caenorhabditis sp. 38 MB-2015
CTGAGCCTTGTCCGTTCTGGCCATTATTTGAGCCTGAGCCTTGTCCGTTCTGGCCATTGTTTGAGCCTGAGCCTTGTCCGTTCTGGCCATTATTTGAGCCTGAGCCTTGTCCGTTCTGACCATTGTTTGAGCCTGAGCCTTGTCCGTTCTGGCCATTATTTGAGCCTGAGCCTTGTCCGTTCTGACCATTGTTTGAGCCTGAGCCTTGTCCGTTCTGGCCATTGTTTGAGCCTGAGCCTTGTCCGTTCTGTCCGTTGTTCGAACCTGAGCCTTGTCCGTTCTGGCCATTATTTGAGCCTGAGCCTTGTCCGTTCTGGCCATTGTTTGAGCCTGAGCCTTGTCCGTTCTGGCCATTATTTGAGCCTGAGCCTTGTCCGTTCTGGCCATTGTTTGAGCCTGAGCCTTGTCCGTTCTGGCCATTATTTGAGCCTGAGCCTTGTCCGTTCTGTCCGTTGTTCGAACCTGAGCCTTGTCCATTCTGACCATTGTTTGAGCCTGAGCCTTGTCCGTTCTGACCATTGTTTGAGCCTGAGCCTTGTCCGTTCTGTCCGTTGTTCGAACCTGAGCCTTGACCATCCTGTCCGTTGTTTGAACCGGCGCCTTGTCCGTTCTGACCATCATTCGATCCAGAATTCTGTCCATTCTGACCGTTACTTGAACCAGAGTTTTGTCTATTCTGACTATTGTTTTCACCAGTATTGGTGGCTCCGTTGGTAGGTTGATTTTCTGAAAAAAAAATATTACTTTATATATGTTCATAGGTATATAATCTCACCATCATCAGAAGCTCGTTTGATTGGCGTTGCACATATCAATCCAATGAAAACTAGGAGAATGAAAGCGTACCTCATATTGTTTGCTTGACATTTCTGATGATCGTCAGTCTTTTATACTAAACACATTTGAAAATATATTTCGAAGAATCCAAACATATTTCTGTGTTTCTCCGCTCTTTCCGATCAGAACACACGAACTTCATGGTTATGCGCGTTCCAAAAACAAAACATTTTCTGATTTTTCAACTTCCTTCTTCATGTTTTCTTTCATTTTGATCAACATAACGATCATTTCTAATGAAACTACATACATTCAGAAATTCGACATCAGAAGATTAGAAACACTTCTCTTAAAAACAGTAAATACATCAACTAGATGGAAATATGATAATTTTGAATTCAAAACCTCCGAGTAATTCTCAACGTCGATCTGAGAAATTAATGATTTCATTTAATATTCATTCAAAATGAATCCATATGGGTGGTGTTTTTCTTATCTTTCCTATACATTGAAGAGCTATCATACAATATTCCAGACTATCAAATTTGAAATAAATTCAAGTATTTTCCCAAAAAAATAACTCAATATCTTCTCTGCAACTTTTCGCGAATATTCCAGTTTTGTCATATGTTTTCTCTATGTGCCTACAATATTTTTGAAGTTTTAGTTATGGTATTTGAGATAGGATTGTAAAAGAATCGAAATAATTTCCCTTAAAAAGAGTCTATTAGGAAATTCATATACATTTCATTTCAAAAAAAGTTAATTTCAAACTAATCATGCTTTTGTTTTCGAAGAGTTCATTTCATGTGTAATTACTACGTTCAATTAATAGATTCTCTTCCTATTCACTACTCAATACTCATTTTGTGATCAATAGCAACGAATAACATATCATTTTGAAAAATTAGAATTTCTCTTAATCAACAAAATATATTCGTAATCATTCTATCATGAAACCTGAAGAATTAACTGAAAATCAAAAGGTTAGTTTTTTAAAGAAAATATTATGGTTTTTTACGTGATTTTTTTAGAGGGCAGGATTTTCATGTCGAGTGGATATTCGAAACATATAAGCAAATATCGGTGAGTAGAAAATTTTTATTTCCACTAATATCTTGTTCTTCACAGCTAGATTTCCCTGAAGTAGGTCACACAAAAAGCAATGTGCCATATTCCGTCCATATATCAAAAATGCTAGAACGGATGACACAAACTTTTATGAACAATCCTGTTGAAAACTTCGAATGAAAACTTCGAAAAACTTCCTTTTTTGAAATCTCGTCATCATGTAGAATTTCAGGCATTCTACAAGTATTACAAAATAGAATCCGAGCAAATTCTGGACTATTTCAATAATCTCCTGAAAACCTTGAAGAAACACAACAAGGGAAAATTTCTTTAACTTGAAAGCGTCAGTGGTTTGATTGTTCAACAATTCTTAGGTACGCTTTGATTGTTCTTCTCTTTACCATGTTCTTGTAGTTCAGTTAATAATGTTAACGAGTTTTTTTTATTTTTCGGCCCACTGAATAAACCTCAAGTCTCCGAATGAGAAACACATTTCATGAAAAAATTCCAATAACAAAAATTTGAAAAAAATGGTTTTATACTTTACCCAGAAACATGAAAATATTAAAACAGAACATCGAAGTTAAATTTATTTTGATCCATATGATGCTGGAGCAGCTGCGACGGTGTCTGAAGCTGTTCCATAACTAGCTGAGTCAGAAGCGACAACGGTTGTTGGAACTGTGTAGATGATTGGTGTTTGGACTGGTGGGTATCCGTAGTAGTTTGGTCGATATCTGAAAAACGTGATCTTTATGAAATTCAAACAACTCGATGGTTTCTACCCTTCGAATCCATCGTGGGCCCATCCCCATCCATTGTAATCTTCAGATGAATCGAAGTCGTGATGATGTCTTGAATGATGACGTCTTCTGTGGTGGTTACGTGGGTGTCTGTGGCTGGAAAAGCTTTTTTTATTTATAATCAAAACAGAAAACATACCCATAGTGTTCATAATAGTAGTTTCCTGGGTATGGATTGACAGGATATTGATATTGAACTTGAACTTGAGTAGCTGTAGATGGATCAGCTGCAACTGAACCATATTGAGCCCAGGCGACTACGACGACTGTTGAGAGAACGATGAGAACCTTCATTGTTGAATGATACTGACGAACATTGAATGGCGTTTATATACTGTAAGAAACAAAATATTTTTGTTGATTAAATAATGATTAATGTTTTTAGACGCGTTGGAAATTTTTGAGAAATCAAAAATTCAAAAACAATTGTTCGTGATTCTGCTTACGTAAATATCGATCGAGAATGATCGTGAAATTCTAGAAAAGAAAAAAAATATTTTGTCTAAGGAAAAACTTATGAGTCAAGTAAAAAAAAATAACTTATAATGTAGGGGTAACTCTCCTAACACCATAAAACTTGCGATATTTCTGATAGATAATTAGTTTTTTTTTCAGAAAGTAAGAAAAGCAAGGTATTAACAAAATCGAAGGTCTACTACTTCGAGAAAATCTAGTGATATGGATTTCTTAGAAGTTTTAAAAAACTGTGATCCCTCACAAATATGGACCCAGAGTTAGGCAAGTGTATCTCGCTTGTTTTGATGTTTTTACAGAAGTAAACATTCTGAAAATTGACAGTAATCCTGAATGATATTCAAAAGATTTTATATTAATTTTTTTATTGGATCAATTACCGAATCCAGATTTAAAAAGTGTAAACTATATCTTCATGGTCTTTGACTGCTTTATATGAGCACAGTATAACGTCTATGTTTTGCAAAATTTGAAATAAACAAACACTTTTTCACAGAATAACCATATGATTATAGTTCAGAGCATGTATCAATTTCAATTAATAACAAACAGTCATACGGAAAACCATTTCAGTTGTATTCATACTTCTGCATAAATCGGCGAATGGTAAGTCACAAAATCTAATGCATCACTCAATATATGCATATTTTTTAGGAATACCAACAAGATTCTCCACCAGTCTACCCATTAGTCCCAATGTGGTTAGAAGAAGAAAAAGAAAAAGATAATAGTCTTGATAAAATATCTCGGATTGTACGAACAAACGCTCAGAAATCACTTGATCAAGTTCCAAGATTCATAGCTGCTCTCATTGTTTTACAGGTATGTATGTGTGTGAAAATCATGAAAACCTAAAATAGCTGGTTATGAAGATATTCTCCTATTCATTTGCTCACCAACATTTTCAAACATTCGAACATTTTTACAACAATCTCCCTGATTTTTGGAAGTTTTTGCTCTCCCCAATGATTAATGAGAACGGTCACGATTATATCTTTTTGATGCACATTGCAATTGAAATTCTTATTGGCATTCCTCTTGAAATCACTCATGGATCATTCAGGATGATTGTGATATATGCAATTTCTGCAGTTTATTGTGGAGGAAGTCGTATGTTTGTGAACAATGAATATTTTTATGAAGGAGCATCTGATTTCTGCAGAGTTATTTCATGCATTCATCTTTCAAATGTGATTTTGGTGAGGACCTGAAGAAAATATCGTCTATTTTTTCTTCTTCAAAATTCCATGTTTTTTCAGCATTGGAATTCATTCTCATTCCAACTGTTCCGTGTTTTCTCTATCATTTTTATGTGTTTCTTCTCTAATATCCACTATCTATACGAGTCGTTGTTATTCCAAGTTTCATCCGAAGGATTATCTATCACATCCCAACATTATCTAGATATCGATACTCAATTCTTGATTGGAATATGGCTTGGGTTGTTTTTCGGATCATGCTGGCTGTATAGTCGCAGTGTTTGTTTTTTTTTTTTCAAATAATTCAGCAGGTTATAAAAAAAATATTACAGGTTGAACTATGGAAACGTGTTTTGATTGGTTGTTCGGCACTTATTCATCCAATGATGATTGTAATGTCTAGAAAACATTGATGACACTTTGAACCCTTTTTTGTGAAATAAATTAGTTCTGATTACTTCAAAATATATGATTGGTGAATATTCGCTATACCATCAGGAAGTTTGATGATCAGAATCATCTGAACAGACATTCCAACTGAATTTTTGAGACATGTGTCATATACCATTATATTGTTAAAATGTGTCATTTCAAAACAATATAGAACATCTTTTCAAACCAGTTGATATAAAAACGTATTCCCTGAAAAAAAATGTTAGTACATTTTGCCAAAATGAGAATTTCTGCCATCTTGACTGTTCTTCTCCTTAGTTTGATTGCTTGGTAAGAGTACATATGTACCTTTTCCTTATTTCACATTTTGTTCCAGTGTTCATGGCGAGAGGAATGTTCCAATTCGAGCAAGAAGATTGGCGAATTCTGATCAATCTACAACTCCATTTTCGTAAGTTCCAAAAAAAATCTGAAAACAATTTTGTTAAATTTTAAGAGTGCATGTTGACGCTGGAACTCCTCTCTATTTCACCACAGAAAAACCAATAGAACTGAAAAAAGTTGTAGTCTCAATTAAGAAAGTTACAGTAATCCACCCATAGACTTTTAACTTTCAAATGTCTTAATTCTTTATTAGATGTTTTTAAAATCACTTTCAAATGAATAAAAGTTTTGATATTTTTTGCACATACATATTAAACAGTTTTGAAAAATTTGAAAATCTAGTAAACAAAATGCTTTGGGTTCTGGTAATACACAGCAGAAAATAAAACAATGGAACACAGGGACTTTCAATCCACTGAAACTTGACTTTGGTGATTGATTTTCAAAAAAAAATCAATACGACAGAGGAAATTGCCAACAAAAAAATTGCAAAATTAAAATTGATGAAAGACTGCTTTGCAAACTGTAAACTCAAGCTGGAAAGGATCAAATCTGTATGTATTATGACATATTTCCTGACAGCACTTTTTTCTCGCAAAAAACCAGACTTTTCCCGAATGATTTCTTGTGAATGGAAAAACTTCGAAACGTGTTAGCCAAAAAACCAAACAAACTGATGAAAACATTTAGCGTCCAGAGAACACTTGAGAAAATGACTAGGTATTCTGTAGAAAATCCAAATAACAACTGTTGGTAAAAAAAAAAGACGATAATTCGCCATAATCATAACCGCCGAGGTCGAGTTTTGGTGTTTCTGGCCAGAATACGTTCAGCGCCTCTAGGAGAAAGTCTTTGCTGTAAAAACAATGTTTTCCAAATAATACATTCAGAAACTTACAGGCTGCTTCCAGGATGGCAGGTTGCCAAAACAATGCATTCGAGTACTGGAAAGCTCTCGGGACGAGCGCTGTTCAATCCAACTAGAACCATCAAGAAAAGAATGAAGATTTTCATTTTGAAATTATTATAACCTAGGGAGGTCACAGTTTTTATAGCAAAATTTATTCAGTGATTAATTGAGGGGTTGAACATTCGACAGAAACTGATTTTTTTTCTGTAGAACATGTACCATTGTAAAATTTTCTAATTTGTCAATTTTTTTTTGGATTCAGAGCGACGACAGAACAATGAAAAAGTTGAGCAACAATCAACAGAAGACAGGAAAAAATTTACGAAGACTGTTACTTTTTCTTAAATGGGACCTAAAATTCGAAGTTTTGATGAGTGGTTTGAATGAAAAATGGAGTGTTTCTGGTTTTATGTAGACCCAAGTACTTTGAACCATTCGGGCCAGTTTGCATATCCTGCTCAAAACAAAATTTCTGTGTTCCTTTTTTTTGCAATTTGATTTATGAAATGGTACTGTTGATCCGGTATTGTGATTTGTTATCAGTTATAATAATGTTTGAACGTTCAAAAACAGTTGTTCCCACAAAAATCACAAGATTAATGATGGCTTTACCAGACAATCAGAACGAGAGTCTCAATTTTTATAGAAAATTATTTATTGGACGAGAGAATCCAATGTGTGTGTTTTCTGTCGACACTTTTTATTGCTGCTCAAGGAACCAGAAATGACCAAAGTAACTGTTGGTAAAGTGAGAAACTGTAGTAGCTCTTCAAAAAAAAAAGCTTGAAAATATTTTGCATTCGAAAAATAAAATTGTTTTTGTTTCCGATTTGACATAAATCCCATTCCTATTCTCTAAAAATGTTTGAAAAAATGATTTATTGTTAAATAAAAAAATGAGAATAAAAATGCTACCGAATGATGACTAAGTTTTTCCAACGAACAATGATTTACTTATTGCTGTCCCATTGCTCTTCTTATCATCGCGAATATGGGGTTGCCAAAGTCAGTAACTTTTACATTCTCAATTGTTTTCCAACCTGTGTTTATTTTCTTTGTGACCCATCCTGTGAAAGCTTTGATGACTCTGAAAAAGCGAAATATTTTTTCAACAACTAAAATCAGAAACTTACGGATGTTCTCTTCTCCTGTTAGGATAACCCCAATCATAAGGGGGTGGAAACCTTTCGGAAGTGGCGAGTGCGAATAACATGCAAAATAGAAGAAGAACGATAACTTTCATTTTGAACTGATATAACCAACGGAGGTCATCGTTTTTATAGCAGATTGTATCCATTGATTAATTGAGGGGTTGAGCATACGACTTGCACTGATGTTTTTTTTTGGTATCACATGTGCCATTGTACATTTTTCTAATTTGTCAAGTTTTTTTGGATTCAAAAAGATCACAGAACAAATGAAAGGTTAACTATTAGCAAAATATTGGACTCAAAAAGTCAAAACTTTCTGACACAGAAATTTATACGAGATTATTTAACAATATGTTTTTCATATTTTTCATGACTGTAAAGGTTAAATCATTATTGGTATATTTGAGGTGTCATGTAGACCCAAATACTTTGAGCCTTCCGGACCATTTTGTGTATCTTGGTTAAAGCGAAGTTTCTGTGTTCCTGATATTTTCTAATTTGAATCATGTAATGGTCGACTATGTATTGTTAATCATGTATTTTGATTTATTATCAGCTATAATAATTGTTGAATGTTTAAAAACAGTTGTTCTCAAAAAATCACAAGATAAATGATGGCTCTACCAGAAAATCAGAACGAAAGTCACAATTTTTTATAGAAAGTTATTTATTGGACCCCAAGAAATAGAACCAGAGTTTAAACTAAGATTGGAGGCGGATGACTTTTTGCTGATAATATATTTTTCAGAAAAAAAACCTATCTTTCCTCATTAATATTGTTTTTTTTTGTTTGAAGATTTACCACTTATCAACGTAAAGCCAGGATTCTATGGAACAATTCAAAAACAAATGCAACTCGTAAAAAAAATTAAGGTACTTATGGAAAAAAAATTACTGACAAATTCACCTAAATTTTATACAAAATTTGAACAGAAAGGATTTTTTCATTAATACAATTAACCAAACATGATTATCTTATAATTCTTCCCGAATTTTCTAATTTGAACCTTCCAATTTCACAATTTTTTTTTTGGTTTTTTTCTCATTTGTAATTAACCTATCAATTTTTGCTTTTTGATTCACAACATGCAAAGCTGAGTTTTGTTTTGTTCATCCTCATAATTCAAGTTCTTCACTTTACACCACACAGTCAGAACGAAAGTCCAATTTTTTATAGAAAATGATTGATTGGAGTTGAAAAAATAGATCCAGAGTTTAAACGGAGACCGGAGGCGGATAATTTATTGCTGTAAATGATAATGTTCCAAAAAAAAGCTATCTTCCCTCATTAATAATGTTTTTTGTCGAAACAACTGGCAATTATTGAGTTGAAACCATTAGCCTAGGAAATATCAAAAAAGATCTGTAACTCTAAGCATGTAATTTTATTCATTTCAATTACATTCATACAATTATGTATTTAATGATGGAAGCATATATTAGTTTCTAAGAACAAAAATATAGGTTTTTTTTTTACTTTTTCTACTGACAAATTATACAACTTTTTGATCGAATTTCTCTCAATGACAAATAAAGAAGCGATATTTGTTTTTTCTGATAAAGTTAGTCAAAGGGACATAGAGAGAGGAAGAAAGAGAGAGAGAGAGAGAAGAGGCGGCGGGACGAGACCCATTTACGGAAATGTGTGGCTGTGTTTGTATGTTTTTTATTTTTTTTGTTTCGCCCTTGTTTGTCCATGTTACAAAGTGTTCTAGCGAACTAAAAATTATTTAGCAAAAAAATACGCCTGGTTTATTCTGTTTCAAATTAATAATTACTTCATATTTTGTTTCGAATAACGTCAATAACAGAAATTCTCATGCATTTTTTTTCTTGTTGTGTTACGCTGAGAAAGATCTTGGAAATTCCCTATTTTTTTTTAGTGGTCAACGCAATTCCCAAAAAGGGGTTTCGTTATATTTTTTGTTCTTACGTCGTTCGGTTTTTCATCTAAAAAATGATATTTAAAATGTTTTACCGTTAAATTTTTTCACATGTTAATTAGAAAATAAAAAAATTTTTCAGGGTGATTAAAGAACAGCTGATCATTTGAATGTGTGACGAAACGAGTACAAGCTCAGTTTATTTGGTTTTTTTTGCTGCTGGACTGGGAAAAAGCAATTAATGGAAATTTATTAGTGAGTACAGTAAGAAGGGTTTAAAAAAGTAGAAAATTTAAAAAGTAAAGTATCATTTTAACAGGGCGATGAAACCAGTCGCTCACAACATTGTCTTCAAAAAAAAAGAATTGTATAAAATATGAAAAATTTTCAAGCCTTAATGCGAAATTTTTATTTTTGCAGCAAATAATTGGAACAATTCACACTTAAAATGAATACTGGTTAACTGATGGTTCATAAAAGGGACAGTATGAGGTTATTTTATGCACGCGATGAAATAGAACCGACAGTCACAACGTTGCGGCAATCAACCGGCAAAGCGTGGCCAAAACAACTTCAAATTGTTTTGCAAATGTCAAGTATTCATATTGAAGTCGCCCAATGTAGTGATCAATCGGCGAAGCGATGACGAAACCATTTCATGTAGAGACCAACCGAAGGAAAGAAGACGCAATAATGTGATGTTGGAGACCAACCGGCGGAGAGAGGACGAAACAGCTTTATGTTGGAGATCAACCGGCGAAGCGAGGACGAAACAATTTCATGTGGAGATCGACCGACGGAAAGAAGACGCAATAATGTGATATTGGAGATCAACCGGCGAAGCGAGGACGAAACAATTTCATGTGGAGACCAACCGGCGGAGAGAGGACGAAACAGCTTTATGTTGGAGATCAACCGGCGAAGCGAGGACGAAACAATTTCATGTGGAGACCAACCGGCGGAGAGAGGACGAAACAGCTTTATGTTGGAGATCAACCGGCGAAACGAGAATGTAAAAATTTCATATGCTGATCAATCGGCAAAGCGAGGAAGAAACAATTTCGCGTTGGATATAAATCGGCGAAGAGAAGACGCAATACATTGATGTGGAGATCAACCGGAGGGAAGAAGACGCAGTTATTTCATTTTCTGATCAACCGGCAAAACGAGGACATAGCAACTTCATGTGCTGGTCAACCCGCGAAGAGAGGAAGAAACAATTTCATGTGGAGATCAACCGGCGAAAAGAGGACGCTATAATGATGAACAATTGAGGCAAAAAAAAAAAGAGTTACGATAATATTCAACTCGAAAATTGTCCCTACTTGTGCACTTTGATAGTTATCAGAAACTGTAAGTTGATTGGTTTCTCAAGTTTCAATGAAATCTTATTTCTAACTTCCAGGGTTTATCGTCAACAACTGGTCTTACAATGATGTTTTATTTCCTAACAACCTGGAATTTTTTACCATGTCTCCTGTTATCGAAAACAAAAGATGAGACGAAAAGAAAAACATTATGGAACCCATCGGTAAGTGTTTTGTTCAATTGAATTTTTATTCGTATATCTGCGAACAATCTAAATATATTTGTATGTTTTTTTCATTGAATTCCGCCAACTTATTTTCAGTTCGTATCAGCTTCAATAGCGTCCTGTTCGAGATCTATCGGCGAAAAATAAAAGACTTCTCAATGAATCACTCCAGTCATCATCAAAACAATCATAAAAATATTTCGTCAATATTGAAAATGATCATCGCAATGATGAAATGATTCAAACAAAGTAGAATAAAGAAGGTGAGAGTTTTGTCTCAATGTAATGTAGGGAAAAACACATATGTTTTCACACTAATTAGGTTATAAAAAATGTTCCAAGTTAATAAACATCTATTTTTTCAGGTAAAAATGCAACATTCCAACAGTTCACAATCTTGCAAGTTTTGCGAAACTCCATGAAGAAAAAACAAGTCGTGAGAGCTGAAAATAAATTCAACCTAACGATCATCTTCTCAAGAATTACCACAAAGAAGTTACCAAAATGAACGAATCCCCATCTAACTTGCATATCACGTTAAAAACGTTCTATTTTGTTAAATAAATAAAAATAAATTATCATTTTTCTATTCTTGTTCTACAGAATAATAAAGTAATTTCTCTGAACTAGATCTGTTCCGATGGGATGATCACTATGGAAACAAACGTAAAATAGAAGTTTCCAACTATTTTTGAAGCAGATTTTTAGAATTAAATTTTTTACAAAAAACACTAAAAAAATTTTCATGATTCACTTTTTTCATGTGTTGCTGTAAATGATCCACTGAATTCACCGCTCTCAATTTTTAAAGGTCACTCTCAAAGTTATTGTTACTCGTTTTTTTTTTATTCAGATTTGTTTTTCAAATTTTATTTTCATTTTTTAACAGATTTTAAAAGTATTCTGGATATTTTTATGCGTCCCTGTGAAGAACCAAAATGTAGGTTTACGATAAACAAGATGCAAATGTAAAGAGCGGAGTTTTGTTGCTCTTTAGTGAACTTTTTTTTTTACTTTTTTCAACAATATCAAGATAAGGGACTGAAACTTTGAATTGATAGATGTGTTCATGTGTTTTAACTATACCTCTTGTTGACAAAATCTGCTCAGTTCTGTGTTACTATTGATATTTGCTCAACTTGACTATTTTGTGAATACACTATAATAGTGATTAGTTATCCTATCCTTCATATACCAGATTTTTGATTATTTTTCTCTTGTACGTACCTATAATCTCAAAGAACTGAAATTTTGTTAATTTTTTAATGCGTCCCTGTGAAAAACTACATGTGTAGGATTACGATAAACAAAGTTCAAATGTAAAAGCTGGAGCTTCGTTCCATGTTTTCCTTTTCTTTTTTTTTGGGATTTTCTTCATGTTTGATACAAAGTTCAAATTGTTTGATTATTAGTTTATTATATTGTTGATAATAAACGTACTCATATGTACAATTCATAACTAACAACTTCTGTGCTTCTCAAAAAACCCGATTTTTTCCAGAAGGCAAAAAACAAATCTACACTGCCCACTTCAAGTGTTACCGTAATTCTGATTGTGTGGAGACCCTTGAGCGTTCACATCTGTGTCTATCACCCTCTTTTCTATAGCATCGAGAACAATATTTTTCTATTAATATCGAGAAAATGGCAGAAGCTTCGGAAAATCCCAAACGAGTGAGTTGTGAAACTATTTAGATTGATCTGTATTCAACTTTTTACAGAGTTTCAAACATTTTTTAAAAGTATCACCAGATATACGAATGATGTTCATTGATAAGATGCTTCCGGATGCCAGGTATATTTCATTAATTTTTTTCAGTAAAATTAAAAAAAAAACACGTTTTTGAGTGAAACCATTGAGAGATTTTTTTAAATTGAAATGTCTAGTGTTTGAGAAATGTTCATTTCAAAACTCAAATTTGAAAAATTTTAATGTAGCTAAACGTTTATTGTTTTCAAATTGATTACATTGAACTTGTTTTTCTGGAGTACAAAAATGACATAACATTAACAACGCTCACCATAAATCCTACATTTTCAGATGCAGATTTGCGACAAGTTGCCGTTCAGCGAACGCAGAAGCCAAAAGGTCGAAGAACTATTCTTATTCGTTACAATTGTGTGCTTTCGATAGAAAAGATACCATTAGTGGTTTGGATTGCAAATAGAAAAGAAACCCCCGATAAAAGACATGGATATGTTTTCAACTTCACGGAAAATGACTGTGGAAAATTCATTGAATGGTATTGTCTAACAGAACATCTATCTAGAAACACTCTTTTTTTAGTAACAGCCTGGATCTTGTGTTTTTATGAAAACAGGAATTGGATAAGTCAACTGATATGGTTCAAACTGCTCTTGTAAACTTCACAGAAAAAATGGAATATCTTCAACAATCAATCAAAAAATTGACTATAGTGGGATATAAAGCGTTTTTGGAACGAGGAAACAAGTTACTCGCCGCAGATAGTGATTTTTTGCTAGAAATTATCTCAAAAACAAACCGACCATTGAAAGTTTTACGAGTTATTGGAGATGAGAACGGTGCAGAAATGGCGCACTGCGAAAAGGTGATATTGAGAATTAGAAGTTTAATAATTTTTTGTTTGATTGCAGATATATCAAGTTCAAACTCGATTTTGCTCCCAGGATACTAAATTGAATTATGAACAACTCCTACAGTTATCCGCACCAGTTGTGAGAACACATATCGGAAATCTGACTGAAATCGATATATTCAATTTCATTCGATTGTGGCAAAAAGGAACAATGTGGAAAAATATTGAGCGTTAAGAATGGGAAACGGAAAACTCAGACTTTGATGTGAGCAAGCTTCTGGAACTATTAGAAGAAGAAGATCATGATTTCAATAAGTGAGTTGAAGTTTTTTTTTTCCTTCTGAAGAATCACAGACATTTTACAGTGGATCACTGAAGATTAAACATGACAAAGAATCAGGAAAAATTGCTGCTTTGAATTATGAAAGGATTCTGCAAAAACTGTCTTTTGAAGGGAATCGGAATCCAGAGCGAGAACAATAATTTCCTTATTGTTAATTTTTGAGTTTTTTGATCTTCTTTGTTTGTAATTATTTGTAGTTTATCATACTCTTGTTTAGCTACATTTTTGTTGATAACAATGAATTATGTCGATAATTGGTGAAAATCGGAGAACAAATTGAGAAAAGACCTCAACAAAACTCTTTTAAGCTTTTAGGGTAACTGAGATCTGTCGTAAAAACGTCAAGAGGAACGCAACCATTTCCATTTTGATAGTCTGCTTTTGAATCTTTTTTCAATAGTTTATGATAAGTTTTCGAATGCTAAAAATTCGACTGAACTCATTTCTACACTCCTAAAATTGAAAAAAAAATATGTAAATTTATACTGCAAGTAATTTTATTCAAACAACGATGTTCTTGAGGAATTTAAATTGGGAAGATAGTTGTTTTACCTGCACCACCCTTCTCCGTAGCTCCATTGGATTCCCTGCAAAAAATCCTGATATTGATGAAATAAAATAGAAACTAACTCCGACGAGCTAGACGAGCTTGATGAACTCGATGATGAAGATGAGGAAGAGGAGCTGGAAGACGCAGCTTGTTTCACTCTGTCGAAAGTGATTTCATCGTTGATGAAACTAAATAAAAATAGATATAAATAATCATAATTTCAGCCTACCAAGATATTATTCCAACAAGCGCGAGAAGTAGAATGAAAGAGAATCGCATTTCGTTCAAAATGTTTGAATTCTGTTTTGAAACATTCATGTTTTTATACACATTTTAGTGAATGGATTTTTGTTTGATTTAAACATTTTCAATTTAAAACAATAAGATGGTGAATGGATGAAAAGCACATGACACATTTGTCATGTGTATTTCAAGGAAAAAACTTCTGCATTCTTGAATCATAATTCATACACCGAGAGAATATTTTGTTTGTATTCAGAAAAAATTAATTGAGCAACATCAGGAAACATTTCTAATTTCGAACTCAAAAATAATTTTTTTTTTCAAATTTTGAATCATTTTTTCGTGAATGAATTTCTCATTTTTTTGAGTCCAGTTTAACAAAACAAAAAATAGTTTAACAAAACAAAAAATACGCGGTCAATTGTGGAAAATAGAAAAATGTTTCAACATACTGAGTTGTATTATTTTGGGATCTGTTTCAATGGTTTTTTGGAAATTTCATAGAACGAGATTGCGATCTTGTTTGTTTTACTTCGAATTTTAAATTCAGGGCGTGTTTGTATAAGCTAAAGAGATGAAATAACTGAAAATGTTCAACTAAATAGTTGCGAGAATGGTTAGTAGGTTCTTATTTTTTCAGCAATCAAAAAATTCTCGCACAAAACAATCAAGATGAAAGTGTTTTTGTTTCATAGAAAATAAAAATGAGATGAGTCACCTTACCAACACTTCCCAGATTGAAAAACAATCATTTGTCAATGTGAATTTTGTTGATCCAAACATCATAGTTGTTCCTGTTTTATTGATGATTATCAAACTGATATTTTTTTGCAAATAAAAATTTTCATCACAATAGATAGCTAATTTGTGCCTACCAATTGTCAACACAAATCAAAAAAAGTGTTTTATTTTCGTGTTGACAACTGTCACCTGCATCAGAAATCTTTCGAACCAAACCATCGCATTTTTTATTCAAATCTGGAAGCGAGTCTTTTGCTTTTCTTGTATGCATTTGCAGAATAAAAAAAAATAAAAAAAAAGATCAGAATACAAATTGTGCAACCATTAATCACACCAACTAGATGCAAAACAAAAAACGATTGAAGTCAAAAAGTGACCAGTCTGTTGTGTTTTAACTACCAATGCTCCCTTGGGACATGGGGAGTCGTTTTCTTTTTTTCCTTCTTTATTTTTCCACCTCATTTTATTTCATTTCTGTTTTTATCGTTTAGCATTTATTGGCAAATTACGAAAGAAAAATCTTAATTTTTTGTGTTTAAAAATATCTTCATAGCTTTATGTCGATTTTTTGAATTCCACATTTCAAAATTCGTTTTTAAACTTTTTTGTTTCTAAAACTACATGATTTTTGTGCGGTTTTTCTCAATATCTTCTTTAAGAGAACAAAAGTTCGTTTATTATTTGATTTATGTTCCAAATTAGAACGAGCAATCACCGATTATTGGATTTTCTGATTATTTGTCATACAAAAAGTTGTGTTTTCTTCTAAAATAATTTTTTTTTGAATAAATCTTAATTGACGAAATCATTTTTAAAATGTCCAATTTTCTCTTGGTTGGTTTCTTCAATAAAAACCATTACCAAAAGTATATAAGAACTTTTGTACGGATATTATTAATAATACCGATTTTTCGAATGAAAAATCGAGATTCTAGAAAAACATTCTCAAAAAAAAAAAAAACAAAAAACAAGTCTCTGATGGCCTGTTTTCTCACGAGTCTGATTTGCAACTTAGATCCCAACGCTTATTCATCAATTTTTAAACAGACAAACTCAGAATGTAAACATTATCAATAAAACTATACAAATCGGAGTCAAACAGGATGCTTTTCAAATTTTTAGATAATGACTTGAAGATAAAAACTTTCTTCTCATAAAAAATACAATTCTCCATTGACAAAAAAACAACCAACCTCTATAGAAAAAATCGTTTGCGTGCACATTTCCTATCAAAAATTATATTTGTTCATTCTTTCGCCTATCTGAATATGTACATATCTGAGAAGATGTCGTAATAGTAGTAGCATGTCTAAAACTTGAGTCATTATAATCATTATTTGTCTCTATTTCTGTCTCTGTGTATTTTTTTCCTGAAAAAAAAACTTAAATCTCATTTTTCACCACATTGAATTTGTATTCATTCTCCGATTTTTAATTTATTTTTTTTCAGTTCTCCTGGAACTGACAGATTATTAATGATTTCCTTCTATTGTTAGTAAATATTTAATATTTTATTTTTAGAGCACAGTATGTACTTTGCAAAAAATTTTCACTGGTTGAGATTGTGAAATTATGGAAATCACAACGTTTAGACTTAGCATGTATGAGCTTAGCAAAAACAGTTAAAATGTTTCTATTTCCCCTCACAACGTTCTCTTATTAATCAGAAAAAAAATGTATAAATACGATAATGATGACTATCATGAAGTTTTTCACTTCGTTCGAATCGAATCCTCTTCGCTTTCAGATATTTAATCAGATTAAAATTAATTTTTTGTCTGTGAGATTTAATTAAATTTGACTTTCCATGGTGTTGGTTTTTCTCAATTGTTCGAAAATCAAAAAAAAAAAATCTCTCAGATTTCACACAAAAAGGCGTTAAGAATACACATAGATAATGGAGGGATTCGAAAAAATATTCCCGACAATTTTCGTTCAAAAAACTGAACAATAGTGAAATTTCGATTATAGGGTTTCAAAGTAGTATTTTTGACTTGTAATTATTGTTCTTTATAAATGTTAGTGTTCATTTGGTTTCTGTCAAGTGTCAAAAGTGCAAACGTGACTTCAAAACAAAAGGTTTTTGACATGTGGTAAATGCTTTTGATATATATATATTTTTGTTGAAATACTAAAAAACAAAAAGATTTATAATTATATTGATCTTGTTGCACATCTAGGATTTTTGGGGATTAAACTTTTTTTGCTTGCTTTCTTCGAATAACCATCGAAACCAAGTGTCCATGGATAATTCTTTTCTAATTCAATTTTGTTTAGACGTATGTATATAATTATTTTTTTCTAGTAATTTGATTGTTTTTTTTTTGAAATGAAAGTGATGAAACATGAAAATCTGACACATATGCTAGAATATTCTCTTTCCATACTCTTATTTTTTTCTTTTTTGTTGAAAAACACATGGCTTGGGTTTTAATCGTCAGTCGCAACACATTTTTCAATACAACAGATTTTTTATTTCATCTTGTGATGTTTTTCACTTTTCCTGTTTTTTCTCGTTCTGTTAATATATTGGCATTTTTATTTTCGTGATATGCAATTTTACCAAAAAAAACTTTATTTACACATCTGGAGACCATGATTGAATAATTTTATTATAAAATTTTAAAATTTTCGTGGGAACAAAAATATTTTTTGTTTAGAAGGAACAGCGCTTGAAAAACAGAACAGATGTGTTAGATATAAACAAAACTACGGTAGTTTTATAAACTCACACGTTTTTTCTTAATTTTAATGTTTATTTCATTCATTTTGTTTTCTGTGGCAAAGGTTAGTTTGAATTGAAAAAGGTCTCTTGAATTGACAGAGAGTAAGTTTGACAGCTCGTTAAAAACAAATAATAATTATCGAGAAAAACACTATTTTCCTCAGATGCAAACTATTTTTCTGGATATGGAAGCAACGTTTCTCCATATTTTAAATTGTTTATTCAAAACCAGGAACAACAATAGAATTTTCTCGATGACAGAGCGTTGAGAAAAACATAACCGGTTACTAAGACATGACGAAAAATAATTGGCTCAAATGTCCAAAAAAGGAAGACAAGTGAGCCACATTTGAAAGATCACAACATGTTTTTAGAAAGTGTGATCGTAGTTTTTTCTGAAGGTAACTTATAATGATTTAAAATAAAGCGATTTGAATAAAAATTTTCTTCAAAAAATCTCACGTTTTTTTCTGATTGTTTATTAGACTCCATTGTCGAAACGTCAATATAAGTGAGACATCGCTGTCAGAGTTCGAAATTTATCTGTTTTTCAATCCAAAAACGTGACTCAAAAAATCGACCAAAACATTTTTGCTAGCAAAACGAACCAGTATGAAAAAGTGCTTCCGGAAATCACCTAATCCTTATACATCAAAACGCAGACATAATTCAATTCTTTTTTTCTCAGAATCATCATATTAATAGGTTTCTGAATAAATAACTTTTTTCTTTCTGAACTCTGAACATTTCTTTTTCTTCCGGAGACTACGAAAATATGCGTTTTATGTTTTTGTATAATTATGTTATTTAGATATTCATTTCTTTTCTAGTCTTATTCTTTTTTTTTCTTTGCCAACCTAGTACCAAAAAATATCAATTTCCAAAACGAAATAATGTTTTTTTTTGTTATTTGGCTGCTCATAAGACGATTTTTTCATTCATAGCAAGTTTTTCTGTCTAATTAGATCTCAGAGAAAATCGAGAAGTGTGTGTATGCTCTAAAAGTTCACATTTTTCCTATGCTTCCCGAAAAAAAAAATTTGTCATCATACATTAAAGATGAATTCTGTGTTTGCCCCTTTTTCTGAAAAGGTAAAACTTCGATTATATCCATCTCAATGAACACACTACATTTATTGTGCATTTCCATTTCGCAAAATGCACTATTGAGTTGTTTGTTGATGTTGATTAATTCAATGAATTTTTGAATTAATGCCGTTTTTAGAGTTAATGGTGTTCGAAATGATGTATTAAGGACAGATTTGGTACAAACCTACGAAATGAGAAAATTGATGCATTGCATGTCTGGTTTTTTTTCCTATTAACTCTGCCATACTTTTCAAATCGTATTGATTTCTGTCTGCGCTTAATAGTGACTTTTAATTTTCGTGCATTTCTGGTGACTTTTTTGAAAACTAGAAATCATCATGAAGAAACTCCTGAGATCTGCACCATTTCAAGAGTTTTTCTTTGTTTTTTTTTGTTTAACAAATCATAACCTCGGAAATTTCAAAATAATCTGTTGAATATGAAGTTATGTTCGAAAAATTGAGCTTCAATCCAATAGAGGTTAATTATATCAAACTAAGACTCAAACTTCATAAGAGTAACATTTTTGTATCTCAAATGAGATGTGTTTCTGACAAGGGTGGTTCAACTAGTCGCCCATTTAGATTTTTTTCAAAATTTGGACACTTATAGAACCCGATCTCCTGATCAACTCCCTGTATTTTTTTCACTGGAGATTTCTTTCAAAAAAGTTAAAAATTTCCCTGTATCTACTATTAAAGTAAATTATTAAAATCTGAATGTAATTGCAACACAAAAACATTTATTTTTACTTTCGCGTGGAAGATTTTCAATGATTTCCAAAATTAAAAAACTCCTAACTGTTCTCACAAAAATTGGTTTCAAAAAAAGAAGCACAGGACATGGATCAGGAGACCAAGTTCTATAAGTTCACTTTTCAAGAAAAATCTGAATTGGCGACTAGTTGAACCTCCCTTGTCAGAAGCACATCTCGTTTGAGATACAAAAATGTTACTCATATGAAGTTCAAGTCTTTATTTGATATAATCTACCTTGATTGGATAGAAGCTCAATTCATCAAACTGAACTTCATATGCAACATAGATTACTTCGAAATTTAAGAGATTATGATTTGTACTCATTGTTTCCTTGTCATGAGCTAGAAATTTCATTGAATTTGCAGTTCATCCTGTGCTGTTCTTCAGTTTCGATAACATTAATTCTTCCGGATATACCTTGAAACAACGTTTTCGTGTTACAAGTTTTGTTCAGAACTTTGAAGTTTCATCACTCTGGTTTTCAATGTTTGACCTTTCCGATCTCCCATCCTTCTAACATCAAATTTTTTGGACTTTCCTAATTTAATCATTTTTTTTGTCTTTTTTTTCACCCAATCAGGCTCTTCCACACACGGTTCCCCAACATTTTTGAGTGTTAAGTTTCCAAAGATCAATTATGGAAAACAAAATTCGGGTTTTCACACGGATGTAAAATTGGAAATTGAATTTTGAAAAAAGGAGTAGAAATGAAAGAAGAGAAAAATAGGAGGAGCGAAGAAGGCAGGGTATAGAGTCGAAAATTGAGACAAGGCACACGAAAAGCTCCTTTTTTACTCCATGTTTTTTGCCCTTCGCGCTTTTGTGCTCGTCTTCATTGAGAAGAAGAAGAAAAAGAAGAAGAAGAAGAAAAAAGAAGGAGGAAAACAAGAATATATATTTTTTCTTTGCTTTTTATGATACTTTTATATAAGAGAAAACACTCACTTCCGGTTTTTATAGGTGGAATCAATGATTTGCACACATAAATGTTGCAAATTTTTCTTCATTTTTTTAATGTCGGGTCTTGGTAAAAGTATTATAGAACTATAAAAATATACTATTTTTTGAAAGAAGGTCTATATTATGGTAATTGGTCAGTTTTTATTGAAATTTGAAATATCGTGCACAAAAATGCTCATTTGTTCATATCGAACCGTGGTTAACCTATTTGAAGAGACTTAACTTTATTATTCGTAATTTCATGTTCCATAGTTGAACCAACATTCTTTCCGAATTCAGTTCATTCCAAACTTGACATCATTTCCAAATCAAAACCTCTTATCAGCTGTGGAAAATTTTCATAATACCCCATTTTTCGTCTTTCATTATATATGTTATTTCAGTTTTTGATTCCTCGACAATAATAAACAATGCTTTTCTTTTTTTCAAAAATAATAAATAATAATATTCTCTGTCTCCAATTTTTTTTGAATAATTCATATCAGCAAAAACTTTCACGACAAAGCAGAAAAATATGAAAATTAATAAGAAAAACAGAATACAATTCTCTTTTATTCAAAGAAAAAGAAGACAAACTAAGTTTTGCGTCATAGTTTTGTGATAATGAACTATTTTGATAATGAACTAAATTATCAGTTCAATTTCCGATTTGTATAGAATGTTCAGGAATCAACAGCTAATTTTTCGCTTTTTTCTTAGAAACTCTAATTGACTTGGAACCAGGAAAAAAAAGTTATTTAAAGTTCTTCAATTGCCTTTGTTAGTCGCCTTTTTTTCTTCTTCAGACAAAAAGAAAACATGTTTCAAATTAATTTTTGCACCCATCTGGTTTGAAGACAAAAAGAGGCGATTGTGATGAGTGAATGAACGTTTAGGCAAAGAGACAAAAATTGAATTTATCCCCGACTTTGAGTGTTATTCGATTATTCAGTGCATTTTCTAAATCACTACTCGTGTTCCGGTTGTTTTTTTCTGGGTCTTCAAGTGCATTCTATTCAGTTGAGCATGTTTATATTCGAGGCTTTTTCTCAATAAGGAACTCTCAAAATCCTGTTTGTCCTTTTCTCCATTTGTCACCTAAAAATAACCCAACTGCCAGATTTTCCCAGAAAATTGTATATATCCTAAAATACTTTTTTCTTACTCACTCATTCAAAAACCAAAAGATCAAATTTGTCGAATAATTAACAATTCCTTCCAAAAAATTCACTAAGCGCATAAAATGTCGACCATCTCGAATTTCAACTCAAGGAAAACGCATTATTCTGAAGAAATATGATGTTTTCTATTTTTTTTATTTTGTTTTGGAAATTTAGAAATAAAAAATAGTTCATTGACTTTATGGTTCATTACGTTTTCCCATTTTCCACCACCATCTTGATTATATATTTTCTGTTGGTTTTTTGGCTGCATTGGAATTTCTCATGAGATTTGGTAACCATGACACTATTCGAATTATTATACCAGCAATTAAGTTTATTCTTGGAATTGTATTTACCTCATCTTACAATGAACTTGTCTAGCATTCTTAGACCTGAGATTTGGTCCTGTTCTCTAGGTTCTACGGAATTACGTCACAGTTACTTCGGTGTACATTTTCTTTCTGTTGACTAAATTTGTATTTTGTGTCCTGCTCACGATTTTATAGACTTCTCATTTTGATGTCTCATTATGAAACTTAAGTATGTGCATTTTGCACGCCGTTTTAAAACACCCACGCATTTATGCACTTGGTTGTCTGCATAGCAAAGCTTCAAGCGTTTTATTATTCACCCTTTGTGTTTCTTGTAAAAAATTCACAAAAAATTGAGAACGATCGCGTGCAGACGTACAAACATCTAATTAAAAGACGCTCACAAGGGAATGTGGCATGAAAATTTGAAGGTTTTCAATGAGATCCAAACGTCAGAAGGTTTTTCATTTCTGGGGGAGAATTTTTGTTGATTTTTTCATTCTGATTTTATTGAAGAAAATGATTAATGAGTTTTGTACTTCTTGATAATTACAATTTGAGGTTTGATTTCATTGAATCAGTTTTATATATTTTTGCCGTGATGTAAACAAGTTGTTTAATGTTAATTCATAAATTTCTGAGAACAAAAACTTCATTAGTCGCTTAGTGTCTGAAATCTCTTGATCTTTGACTAGACATTCATTTATCGCGTTTTGATTATATTAGTCGAAAATGCCACCCTGCTTAACTTGAACACAATTTGACTCTCACGTTAAAAAAGCCTGGAGCTAGAACAAATGTTCGAAAATTACATTTTATCTCTTCATCAAATAATTTGAATAATGACAATCGTGAGAATTCTTTTCTTCTATTTTTCATTATTTTTTGAGGTCTATAGTTTTTCGACCAAAAATAGAATATATTAGCTTCTGAAAATTGTTCTTCTTAGTTTTACAAAATGTCATAAATAGTTACTTCATAATATTCTTTGTGCTTTTAATATGTCAATACCAAACTGTTTGGTTCCAGGTGGTGATGCAATAATGGGTTGTATACTAGGAAAACACTGTGATCCTGGAGTACCCGATCCGTCGGTTCGTTATCGATGGCATGTTGATGGATTGATTTTAGATGATGGACATCATTCAGAGGTATGATAGAATGTTCTCATTAATAAGAAAAATTAACTATGAAAAACTGGTGATAAAAATATTTATGTGAAAACAACAAAAAAACAAAACAAAAATGACATCATCATTATTCCAAATCTCTTCATTTCCTTACCACAAAAATAATGCATAAGCCAATTTTCCATCTCATTTAATGTCTTCCTGTCAGATTCGTCGCGGTGGACTTGTCTACATTCAAGACGAAGCAATTTGTTATCGGCCTAGACGATTTGATTGCTCTAAAACTGGCGGAGCGTATAGCGTCGATATTGTTAATGTCCAGAACACTAGTAAAGGAAAAACATATACTGACGAGGTATAATAATTATAAATAAAGTGAAGTATAGTTTTTTGATTTTTCAGCACAGCCGAAGACAAATCAAGCGAAACATCATTTGGATTGAAGTACATGAGAAGGAAATTAACCAAACATTGGGATTAGTCACAATTGGAGATGTTGATAAAGTATGTCATCAGGGGAATATACATAACTCAAATAATTAGTACAGAAGTGCCTCGTGAAAACCGATTCTTCCCACCCGTTTTATCAATCAGGTTGCATAATGATTCAGTAGTTGAAAAGCGCCTGACATAAAAGAACATGTTCTCTCAAAAATCACCAGTATATATAGTTATCATATGTATTTCTAGTTTTATACACAAAAAAGTGTTAGTTTCGTGAACAAACCAATTGAGTATACATGATGACTCGGAAGCATACTGGTTCTCCGTTTAATAGTACCTAAATAGTAGTTTTTTCGAGGCGTTCTTCATACTGTGAGCACTGTGAAAGTGGTATACATTTCTCGAAATTCGCCTTAAAAATGAGTCCTTGAAAAATGATTTTTCATCTTTTTTTGTGAATTTTGTTACCGGTGGAGTACTTTTGAAGTTGACTTTAGATGTTCAATATTCTATCGACAACAAAAGGAAAATTTTAATTAAACATGCGTGAAGGTTTACAAAGATAAGGATTTTTTCTGGTTTAGCTGATATTCAATGATTATTTAAACCACCTGCAGCGTGAAGTTCAGTGTTCCAAAAAAACCATGAAGTTTTCATTATCAGAATTTACATTTCCAGATATACAGCGATATATGTGATATCATATCGAAACACCGACAAAAGCCAAAAATTGTACAATACAACTCGGTGGATATTGACGGCGTCGAAATCGAACCAGTCTAGAGAACAAAAACAAAACACACTTTGGAAAAAATATCTTGAATCTCATGCTGTCCCCATTCCTCCACGGGTGTTCAGAGAACCCATCTTACCCTTCCCCCCACCCACATCCACTTAGCTTTAAATACACACATATACACCCTTTATCCCATCTGGATGCTTATCTTTTTTGCTTACTGGTGTTTCCATCCATCTGAATTATTTTCTGATCATTTTACTATACAATCACAAAAATTATTCAAATGTTCATAAATGTAATTTAATCAAGATTTTATTAACAAAACTCAATTTGATTCATACCCTGTTATATCGTCTTGGTGGATTATAATTGGGAAACCGGTTGACGAAAAAGTCGAATGCACTGAAAAGTGGATTCTTTGGCTTGCATGGTCCAACACCAGCAATTTGAAGACGTTTTTTACCAGTTCCACGACGTGCTTGACGACATTTTTCCTGGAAAAAACAAGATTTAAAATTGGAATCTTGATAGTTTGAACAGAGATTTATGTTGGGAATAAATTCCCAATGATGTGTTCAAATACAAATTATTTTTTTTCCAATTGGAAATAGAGGGATTGACAAATGGTAATTGAAAAATAAAGAAATTGGAAAAACATAATTCTGAACGTTGAAATTTATTTTAAATTTGAAGAAAAAAAATCCATACCTACTAGACATTTGGAAAACATTTATTTTCAAAAAAAAAATGAAATACGTTATATTGTGGTAAGAACGGAAAAAAATAATTTTTTTTTGTATATAAAAATCAAAAATTTTTTTTTTTTAATATTTCAATTCGAAAATAGCATGACAATTTTCACGTCAAAAAACTTACCACGTAAAATGAGCAAATATCCGTATGAGTTCGACCCTGAGAGTCGCAAACAGTGAGAGACGTCTGTCCTGCTGAACACATGTCTTCGCAACAAACACCAGAATAATCTACTTCGATCGTTTCATTCAGCCTGTAACAGAAAAACGAATCACTGACTTTACCTCACTAGATATAACTCACTGGTTTTGATTATAACATCTTGAATTTAAGAAGGTACAGAAGTTTGCATGAGTTTTTCCCTTCTTGTCACAAACTGGACTCCATTCTGTTGGACATGGTACAATGCATGCACATTTTTTATGTGAACTATCCATTGGAAGATGTTTGTTATATAGTTTATGTTCGATGCATTGACGTTCTTCAAGCTCACATGTGGATTGATACATCTGAAGAAATTGATTGAAGTTCGTTATATGACTCAGAAAAATTGCAAACCTGTCCATCATCGGAGCAAACTGGTGGTTCGAACATATTGCAATACCTAGCCGAACAGCATGATCCTTCGTATAACAAGACAATATCTGAAAGTTGTGAATGGCTAATTAAGAACAGTTCGCTCTAAAAAAAAGTCTACTTTCATAACTTTGAACCGCTTTACGAGAACTTGTGACTGATTTCTGCTGAAATTCGCTTTGAACTTCATAGTTGAAACTTGTGAAAAATATGAACAAAATTGATTTTTCGTCAATTAAACAACTTATAGCAACACTGTCCATTGATGTAGTGAGGATTTCGAACTACTAATTGGAAGTTGCTCAGAATTCTGAATTTTTTCAAATGATATTATTTCTTCAGATTTATTCAATCAAAAACACAGGAAACATTTGAAAATTACTTTCAGTCAGACAAATCGAATATACCTCACGGAAAAACTTAATTTTTACCTGACATCATTCCCTAGTTCATTTCACTTGACCTTTCAGTCGGCATGTGAAAGTTTGTTTCTTCTCAATACATTCATTTTTTGCATGATTTATATCTTGATATAATGATTTATTTTCGACAGGAACGTTCTACATCTCTATATTATCACTTCCTGATTGAAAATGACGTGGTGTAGGAAAAACAGAAATCATGTTTCATTTGAAGCAACATAACCTAAATCGACCAAAATAGCTATTTTTGGTAGATACTATAATTTTGCAATAACTATGTTTCTATAAACATACAGTTATATAATCTATTTTTTTTTGTTCGACCGGGGGTTTTTCTTAAAGTTGTACTAAAGCATAGAATAAAAACCCATTTAGAAATCAATCTTACTGATATAGTAAAGCTTATGTAATGTTTCAAAAATAATGGAGAAAGAATAGAAATTAAATATTATTCCTCATGAAAGCTTAGTTAATTATTTTTGAAAATCTAAATCTATAACAGACTCTTATTTTTTGAAATCTGAATTCTACGGGAATATTTTGAATTTCAAAAGTTTTTTACCCCCTCCCCCCCCCTTACAAGTACCCTCAACTTTATTATTTCAAAAAATAATAGTTATCATTTTTTTTTTAAATTAAAACGATAATCATAGTGCCATTTGAAGACATTTACTATAAGCCTATTTATTTATGGATTAAATATAATAATAGTAAACAGGAACTTTGCTTGTTTCATCCGTCTTGTCTACATTTAATCCAGATTTAAGCCTCTGGTCATCTTTTTTGCACATTTCAGCCGATTTTAACCTATCGCAACAAAACTTGCCGTTTTTCTTTTCTTGTGCACATGAGAAAACACATTTACTAGTGTAACTGTATTGATATGGTCCATCTCGAACACAAACTGGATCAATTTCCGGAGGGCATGAACATGAAGAATTGTTATTGGTACTTCGTCGGAATGTCAAATGCGACCTGGAAAAAATCAAAATCCCTTCCTTCAATATCACCCAGTACATGAGGCATTGTTCTTAAATGTCTGCATAGACCACGAAGTTCATACATCTTAAATAAAATATAGTTGTGATCAGAAAGAAATGTTGCTAATCCGTCTCATTGTTTCCATTAAATGTACTATAAGCCAAGAACACATCGGAACAAGAACATGATTCAATGTTCAAAAATGGACATAAATATATTTAAACGTCACCGCGTTGATTGGAGGGTACTGTACTTCAGTAGCCTTACAAATAGTTCATTTTTTTTCAAACTAGTGCCAGGCAGACTTACAATACCTAAATTTGAACATTTTGATTGTTCTCTGTGTCCATAGGCAACTGTAGAACATAATGTAAAGAACGTTCACTACTTTTATCAAATCAGAAGTAGACGTATGAATTTGTGTTTTTATTTTAGTCTCAATTGACCTAACAAAGAACATTCATATTGTACACTCGCGTTTGTTATACTTTCAATTATTTGCAGAATCATTTTGTATTACGAAAACTGACAATTCCATGAAAGATATATATTTTGATTTGGAATAGAACTGTAAAATTGAGAATTGGAATAATCTTCTTTTCCGCAAAAATGTTTGATTATTAATCTATGTTTATAGTAAAATATTGAAGATCGGGATTAGGGATTATGAAAGCAAAAATGATCACTATGAATCAACAAATGGAATGACCTTTCATGCAAAAATTGTATTTTGAGAACAAATCCTTCATGCTTAAGAGAGATCAGCAATATCAGAATTTTCCAGAATACACTCTGTGAACCTTCTTGGTATATATGTATTGTTTGTTTTGATTCAATAGAAAGTGGATATATCAAGAACAAAGCAACAGATGTTTGTATTTGGATTAGCGAATCAAAAAGTGATTCAAAGTAGTGGACAACAAAATCAGTTATTTTTAGCAACAATTACTAGGGCGTCTTGAGAAGAACTATTCGGCTGAATTTGGATCAAACTTTGTTGCCCTCCATGTTAGAGAAAACAGAACAGCTTTTTAGTATCTATCAAAAAAATGCGCAAACGAAAATAGATCCCAGGTTGAAGCTACCTTTCCCTTCCTGTGCCTTCCTATGTTGGACTAGTTTGCAAAAAATAGTAAATAACTCACATAACTCCAGAGAATTGAAATAACACTAAAACCAGAATACTCCTCATGATTAGGAAAACAGAGCAACAATGGGTGTCGATGGGCGATATCCTCGGAAAATACGAAGGGCGGGAGAAAAAGAGGGGCGCAAACAACGACGTGAACTTTGTCTTATTATTTCTTTCTTTACTATTTATTATTTATACATATACACCCTTATACAAGCATTTGCGTGTATTTCAAGAGGCCTTCTCGAATCTTGTGCAAACCTGAGGAAAAGCGCGCGAATATATACTTGTTCATTTGTTTTCTCATTCTTCTTCATCTTATTAATCACAATGATAATAATAATAAATTATTATTATTGTATACACTTGGAAGATTGAGCGAGCATGACCAAGTATGCATAAATCTTCTTTTTGTTTGTTATCTTTTGAAAATGTATGTTGGATGTATGTAATGGATACTCAAGAGCTTCGTGATATACATATGTACATGAAAATTTAAACGTGATTTTTAACTTGAGGAAAAATGATAAATCGAATTTCAAAAACCCTGCAGAATGTAGTTTTTATCTTTGTTCCTTAAGGTTTGAAAAATGAAATCATATGACATTTCCTTACAACTACTCATCATGAAAATATTTAACTTATTTTTAAACAACAAAAAAACTTGTTTTTGCACTATGTCTTACTCATTTAGCACTTTCTACATAAACATCTGTGGTATCTTAAGAAAGTCACAGTTTCATCCGATTGTCTTGCAAACATTAGTCTGACATTTGGCATGTGAATTCAATAGTACTGTACAAATCGGATAATATTTCGTCACGAAAAAGAACATAAAATATGAATTATAACTAGAAAAAAAGTAGAACTAAAAATAGACCTACTGGTTTTTTTTTGGAACCACAGTACAGAAACATCATGCTCGCCCATAACGGTGTTGGTCTTTGGGTACTGTAGATTTTGTAACTATGTGAATTGAGAATGTTACTGGTGTGCATTGGTACAGATGTTTAGCTCTAAGATCATCTCAAACGTCACGAAGAACGAAAAAAACGAATATCAGAGACCATCTGGGTGATCTTATTCTTAAAAGACGCAGATTTGGATCATCCAAACATATCGTAAAAAATGTTTTCTGTTCAAGATACAACAAACAAAATACAAGCCATACAAAATACAGTCAGTCTACGAAAAATGGTATAGACGAAACTTATTTCTGTACTGTGTTCAAGGAAAATGGGAAAAACTTCAAATTTTTTTAAATTCCAGATATCGACTTCATTGAGCAAAACAACAGCAACAACACATATGATATATCTACACGATGAACCTATTCCTAACTTTATAGTTTAGTGAATCATACATCCTGAAGTTGACACTTGTAGTACCTTATTTTGAAGAAAAAGTTTGTTCCGTGGTATCCGAAGTGACTTGAAGTTTGGTGAACACACCCTTTTAGTTCATCGTAGCCCTCGTGTTTTTTTTTTTGACAGTTCTCTCCAACATATGACTGAAAGAAAGAAACATAAAAAGTGTTAATCACATTAGAAAATCTATCGGTTCAGCTATTTGCAAAGTTTGGATTTTATTAATCGTTTCTGGAATAAAACGTTCGTACTACAGATCTTTTTTTTCGATTTGTTTTTCATATGCTTTCATTGAAGAATATAATCCCCGGAGTTATTTATATTCTCAGTATCAATGAAAATGTAATCATTAAAAGTCCAACTCGTTGGCGTAAAAGTTCGAATACCTCACACTATTGTTTACGTATGCGGCTGAAATGGAACAGTTAGTCGAACATTTCTAAAAAAAAACAAGGCAAACACTTCTTACTCATACATCCACTCTCTCATTTCCACCAAAATCTGCAAACCAGTTAAAACAACGTCATTGCCCAGCGATTTTTTAAAATCACCCATTTAGCATGTGAACAAGCGAATGACTGTTTTGATCTTTGAGAAAAACATAGAGGGCGCGTAAAAAAAAGAACAGTTAGTTTGATATCATCATACTCTCACGCTTGATTTCATCAAACTATTGGAAGGTGAAAAAATGAACAATGATCATTTTATTTTTGTTTCCTTTCCAAAAACCAACAAGGAATTATAATGTCCAAAAAGGTTTCCTCAATTGATTCATTAAAAGAGAGTTCTCGGGATGTACTCTGGCTTAGACCATCGAATCTGGAAACTGAATAGCATTCAACATTTTTTTTTGTTTTTTTTTTCTAGGAGATCTAGTAAACAATTTTGCACTAGTTCTAAACCAAATATTGACTTTTGTAGAAATCCTGCAAAGATAATTGCAATAGACACTTTATCGTTTTTTTTTTGGGTGAAGCCTCGCGACATCTTCCCAACAATTTGGAAGAATTGAAAAAGTCATAAAATTAGAACAAAAGACCAATAAGAAAACGATGACAAAATATTACGGTACTTCGAAGCTTATAGGGCGGGCGGGCGGTATCTTCTATCTCGAGATAATTATTCATATTTTCTAATTATATTTTTTTTATATTCTTAAACTATTTTTTCAATACATATCAAGTTTTGATAAGCAATTTCTAAAAGTCACATTGATCTATCTATTTTGAAAAAAACAAGAAGTACAAGATGTTACACAATAGAAATTACGGTAATGCATTACACTCCCTAATGCTTCATATTTTCTTTGTTAGCTTACTGTAGATTTTATTTTTAGATTCTCATTTCATTTCTTTCCTCCCAACTAGACTTTTCTTGTCCATTTTTTATTGCAAAAAACAAAATCCACTTCCCTAATCCCTCCAAATGTTTATTGAAAAATAAGAGTTCTGAAAAGGAAGCCTTTTCAATAAAGTTTTCAATGAAACTTTTATTAATCTGGAAGTATTAATTCTGGAATACAATATAGTCGGCAAAAAATGTCATCAAACATCACATTTTTCTTTATCCTACAAATCAAAACGCATATTCTAATTTTCTCTCCCAGCGCAATGAATGAATGAATTAATACACGAATAAAAAGATATACGGTGATTAATAGAGCATTGGAACAGTACAATCACTTGTTTATCATTTAATATCATGTCTTTTGTGAACGAACAATTATTATCTACGGTTTGAATAACTATGGATATACAGCTTTTTCTTGCAACATTTATAGACAAAGTATTTATAGACAACGGTATGTTTTTCAAGTTTATAAAAACTATGATGAGATTCTCTAGAGGTTCCGAGATAATTTGTTTATTTGAAAAGTTTTTCAAGTACTTGATATTAAAATAATTCTTCAAGGAATTAGGAATTGAAAAGATCAGATCAAAAGCTACTGATAATAAGGTGTTGCCAATATCAATTTTGTTCAAAATCCAAAAATTGATTAGAATATGCAATTAGATTTTTCTAAGAAAATTTTCTTGATTTTGCAAAACATTTTTATTAATAAAAAAAAGAAATTTTCTTAATAGAGCAAACATTTTTGTGCTCAAAGACCAATTTCAGAAACTGATCTAATATGAATTCCAACGATAAAAATCAACAAATCCGATTATACTATGTGAGTCTCAAAATGCTACGACACACGTGAATCGAAAACGAACGAATATCTAGTACAGATATATATCCCTTTAGAACTGATATATACTTTTTTCATATAGTTTCACACAACTGTGACGAAACCGAGTTCATGTAAAAATCAACACAACGATTTTCAACGTCACGGGGAGGGATGCAAAAGGATAGGTGTGAACACAGCTAAATCGAAGTATAAATAGACCAAATGTTGTGTGGTAGATATTGTTAACTTGCAATTTTTCATTATTTTACCTGAAAAACATACTAGGACATACATAAAAACGATTGTACTTGACAAATGTTTACTTATTTTCCCATTTCTGTATACAAACTACGAATTTGACTTACTATCTATGTATGTATGTATAAATATCAGAACATTTTCAGTTTCTTCATCCTATTTTTCTATTTTCTTCCAAAAGTGTTAAATAGATACCGTATACCAATTTCTCCGAAAATAGCATTAAGAAGAAAAGAGAAGATGAACATATAACCTTTTTTACTCCCAACCTCAATTTAGTGTTAGACCATAGACCCATGACGTATCTTTCTATTCTTCGAAATCAAGTTAAAATCAATTAAACAATTTTTCTCTCTGTACCCAGATATAATAGCTGTGAACCACTCGAATTATTCATTTGTAAAGATTATTTCTGGGAACATTTGCTTTCCAATAAAAATCCAAACAGATAATGGTAGTTTGAGCCATATGCTTTAACTAGACTCCGCCTTTTTTCTCTTTTTCTTGTACTGCTCCTTCGAATGATGTTCAAATTAATTTACAAAATTGTCGAGATTGACTCCGCCCTTGTTTTGATAAATAAAATAGCTCGAATTTTTCGTTTTCAGCAAACTGTCTGAAATCATATGCCTCGAATAGACAACATGTCTTCTACTACAACTATTACTACTTCTACTACGGAAATCGTTCCTTTTATGGAAATGTCCGAGAAAAAAAGAAACAACCTTCTCAAAACACTTTTGAAGGTAGGTTCTGAAATAAATTTCTGCATTATTCAAGATTTTATTTAGATCTTCCCATTCCGCCAGATGATCCTCAATAACAAGGGCAATATAAGAGAACACGAATATTTCACAAAAAGTAAGCTATTTCGAAATTCTATTATTCAAAAACAACAATTACGATTTTTAGAATTTGACAAACATCTTTTGCCAATTGGTAGACATGGATTGACAGCTGGTTGGTTGTTCGATTCTCTACACAAACTTTTGGATATTGATGAAGTACAAAATGTGCAAGCCGAACAACTTGGTTCAGACGGTTTTGTATCACAAATCATGCGAGTTACTGTAGAATTGAAAAACACGACACAAAAAAGAGTACGTTCATTTGTTTTAAGAAGTGCTCAGCTGATCTAATCTAATCATCTTTACAGTATATTGTCAAAATGCCAGAGACAACAAACATCAAAACAGCTCTGGAAAAAACAACTGGACAAAAACTGCCCGAAGGAGCTGATGAGCAATTCATTGGTGGATTGTCAATTTTCTTCAATAGAGAAGTCGACTTTTATGCCATGGAAAAGATACCAGGAATGAGAACTCCTAAGTGCTATTATGCACAACGATGGGAGGTCGGAAAAAACACTGGTGCAATTGTTATGCAAGATTTGAAAGGAATGGTTAGTGTACCTTATTACGAATCATTGAATCTTCAACAAATCGCATCAATCGGATCTCAACTAAACAGCCTTCACCTATTTTCAATTGACATGGACCAATCATGGAAACAAAAATTTCCATATCCAATGCAATTGATTGACACAGTATCCAACATGTCGGAAATTGTGGAATTATATGTTTCAAGGAACCCCGAATTGAATGAAGGATTCCAAACTGTCGCCAAAATGTACACTGATCGCAATCTCTTCATTGAACTATTAAGGGATTCTCACAAAACCTTAGGAATCGACGATTTTCTATGTCACGGTGACTTGTGGTTTTACAATCTTATGTGGCTTCCAAGAACAATGGGAAGTGAAACCGCTTCGAATCATATTGGAGCAATCATTGACTGGCAAAACATTCACACTGGAAGTATTACTGAAGATTTCTGTCATCTACTCACATTCTGCTGTGATGCAGAAACTCGTCGACAAGCCGAAAACTGTTATTTACCATACTACTATAATATGTTAAAATCGAATGCTCTTCAAGCTGGAAAGAAGTTGAATCTTACTCTCAACCAATTTCTTCGAGCATATCGTAGAAACTTTATTGCACACGCTCTTCATCTTCCATTTATTGCTTCAATCATGTTATGTGTTCAACCATCTGAAGATGAAAAAGTTCAACGACTACGAAATGAGGTAAGAAAATTAAATAACCATTTTCTTTGATGATGTTAACTGTTTGTTTTACAGAGTATTATTCACAAAGTGCTCGGAGCTTGGGAAGATGCTGTTCAAGCAATGAGAGAGGAATACCCAGAGTATCAACTCTAAATGTCTAATAATTTGATTGAAAAATCGCCCTTTATCAGCTCGACCATCTGCTTTTTGCATATTTAACTTTTTCTGTGATAATCGCTTCCCAATCCACCTAATCATTTTTCTCAATCCATCTGACTTACTCGTATACATTGGTCAAAGTAGCCGGTAATTTTCATTTGATCTCTTTTGATTATTATTTATTTGGTTCCTATGGAAATAAAACTATTTTTATACTCTGGTAACTGTATAGAAATGCGGATTAATACTGATCGGCCAACTTTATGATAGGTTTTTGAACCGAACAAATATGGTAACTCTGGAAAGACCTAATCGAAACCATGAGGATTCTCGAGGGAAGTTCATTGTTCAGTTGTTTACCAAATTAGTTGGAGGGATGTTCTCAAGTTCTAGTCTATGTATTATATCACATATTTTTTGTTGATCTTCACTTCATAGAACAACCATGATGATTTGATTATCATGAATCTATCACATGAAGAAAACGTTGCAAAGGACTTGGGTGTTTCCCAAGGTTTAGGGGTACTCTTATTGTTCTTGTTCTAACATAGAAAGTAGTTTTCTTGCAACACACAGAACTGATGGTATCAAGGTTATTTATGAATCCTATTAAAGGTTTGCTATTCAATTATTGAACCAGAGGTCGAACAACTGTTCCAACTATGTTATTTTTCAATTCCGCTCGACGTTCTAAAACATAAACAACTGCACCACTTGTTTTTTTTCAAATAAACCGGTACAAATGCAACATAAATCTGATCTACAGTACACTGCGACATGCCTCATCTCTTCTCTCATTCGTCAAACGCTTTTTGTCTATCCTATCAATCATCATCATCTGTTTGTAAGAATTACGGTAGTATGCCACTTGGTACAACAAAATTTGGAAATTTAGGAGAAAAACACATCTGCAAGTATTTATAGCTAAAAAATCCGATTTAGAGTATTTTTCCGTGTTTATTGACTACTGTGTAGGAGATTACAAAAAAGTCATTTTTGAAAATTCCCATGATTTCATGTTGTGGTTATGGATGGAAAATAAGATTATGTGTCACCGATATATTTTTAGATGAGACAGACATCAAAAAAAGGTCGGATTTTTTTTCAAATCGACTCTCATCATGGTGATGGTCAATTACCAAGAATGCGGATTGTATTGATAACTAGATAAAGCCGAAATGATAGACTAAAATGTCTTCATAAAAGGTGTCAAAGGATTAGTAGTCCCAGTTAACTGGAAATAAACGTATGAAATTAAGTTACAGTTATTCTGGTCGAAAAAATTCAAAAAAACGACACACACTCAAGACACTCAAGATCTTCTAACTGCTGATGAACTTATTATCATTGGTTTCCAAATCTTGGTGTTGATCTATGTTTCATTCACAAAACAAACGTGGGCGAACGAGGAACGATCTCAAATTGAGTTTTTGAGAAACATTCAATAAAGAAAAAATCAATCTCATAGTTGTTTCTCAATATTTGATAGTTGTTACAATACATACATTATTGCACATTTTGCTCTGTTATTTTTAAACGTTTTTTATATTTATCATTGTCTGATGCATTGTTTAAAAATTGTGTTTTTTTGTTTTGCTAGAGAATCGTTGATATTCATTTTTTTAACAATAATTTTTCTAAACAACTCACTTAGTTTCTAGATTTCTAATAAAATTGGAAAATAAAAAACCATTGCTGGTTTGAAGAATGTTTTTTAATAGTACAAAAATCTGGAGTTCATCGAGATGTATTGACGTTTTATGATCTATCAACTCTTTTCAATGACAGATAGTAGTGTAAACATTCAGAAGGACAGAGAAGAAAAAAACATGACAAACTTTAACAGAAAAAATATTCGTAAAACCAATTAAAAAAATATTAAGAATGAAGCATATAGATAATGCATTTAGGTTTGATTTTCCGAGTGCATGGCATTAGAAAATTTGAATTTTTTACAAAAATGTTTTTTCAAGTTCTTCACTTCTTAGAAATTTTGACAAAAATATAATTTTGAGTTTTCAGTATTGTTAACAAAGTTTGGGAACTTGATAATTCTTCTGAGAAAGAGATGCATTATAAAAAGTGATATTGAAAAAATAAAAATAAATAAGTGAACCATCTTGTGGTGAAATAAAAAGGTAATAAGTACCGCCGACTTTTTTTATACATGCGTACAATAAAGATATACCAATATATTTGATGACCACAACAAAACAACATCGTAAGGTCATTTATAGCATTCGGCCCTAATTTAATTGCATTGTTTTGATGAACTCTGTTCACGATGTATATCCTACCAATAAAACAAAGATTATTAGGAGAAGATGATCAGATAAGTTTTTTTTCGGAATACTTATAAGAACACCGCACTGAACCGAAGTTATTGTGGATTTCATTATTTTTCTGTGCTTTTTATCCATCAAAATAAACAAATATTTAAAGAAGGATGAACAAACCATTGAGAAGATCTCAGTATTCCCGTTCTGGTTGAAACTCTCCAAGAAAAGATATTTGAAAAAAAGATGCGACAGTTTGCAGAAAAACTGTTATCTAGATTGATTTTGTGCCAGTCAGTCAAATCAATTCTTTTGTGATAGATCATCGATCGAATTAATAATTTTCGTTTTCATACAGTATCCTTGTCACAGACATATCATTTTGAATAAAATTATCAAAAGATGATAGCAATTATGAGGCTACACATTAGAAGATGTTAATTTCTTTTGATTATAAATCGCGATTATTTTCGAAAAATCACTTGACCATTTTTTGAATAGGTTGGATTTTGCAAAAACAAAATTAATGATCAAGAAGATAATGAAGATTATCTAGAGCTCACATACTTTCGAGAAGCTAATATGTATAGACAAATTTTCCAAACTGTACAGTTATTCTGTTCAACCTAAAATAGAAACTATCATTACGTCACAAATGTCGAAACCGTTTTGGAACGTTCATCCAATTTTCACCATTTTTGTTAAAAGTGCAGAATCGGATTTGTGACGTTTTCACAAAAACGAACGAACAGAAGTGTGGTAGCCAGATCATAGAACGAGAAACTCGTATTCATAAAACCGTATATTGTATAGATGTTTGCTTTTTCAAAGATCGCACTTCAAAAGTATTCTGACTTTAATTTCTGGTCTGTAAAATGAAAACTGGTTCAAAAAGTGATACATTTTTACTTCCTGGTTTTTACCTGGAATAGAAAAAGATAATTGCAAGACCGTGCCTTGAGACAGAAGTTTATGGACGCATTTCTGATTGTGTGATAACATTTACCGTTTCTCCCTCCAAACTACATGAGAATCATTCAAAGAATGAAAAGGGTCTTAAAATTTATTTTAACATTAAATTTGAATGACTTAGGGAAGAAAAATATGTTTGATAAAAAATTCGTACTTCATTTCAGATTTCAAATCAAGTTATTTTTAGATGACACATATTTGTTCTTTGAAGTATTTTTCGTTCAAACAGAACAATAGGTAATAGTCACTTTTCATTTGCCGGATTAGTCTAGAACACATTTTGAACCATTCTTGAAAAATTTTCCAGAAATCAAAATTATATAATTCCTTTCTCAAAAAGTTGGTGACAAGAGGATTAGAGAGCGGATTTAATCTCTGAAAAGTTGAAAATGTGAGAAAGAATATATATTTCAACACCGGGACCAATCTGGAAACGATTTGTTCAACTCAGCAAGGGGGAAAACTTGAAAATGTTGACGAATCAAAAATTCGGACAGAATAAACCTTAAGTGCCACAATGTGCTATTTCAAGGATTTGTATAAATCATGTGAGTTTCAAACTCAAATCGAGTTGGTCACATTCTAAAGCCAAGCAGTAAAAACAGATGAGACAGTGTATGTAAAGTCACTGAATTCAGACAGATAAAATTATAAGTTTTGTAAACCCCAGTCAAGTGTTTTTTTCCCAAAATCTGAAACCTAAGCGGTCATTCCTAACAATTCACATATCACATCACATAACAAGACACTCTCAATGAGATTTTGTGGAAATGTATGATAAGTAATTTTCAGAAAGATAAAAAAGGAAAAATATATCAGCAAAAAAATTAAAATTTGTATCAGTCAATGGTGAAACTCGCGACCACACACGAAAATCATTAATTCTCTTCGTCTCGTGATTTCAGTCAAAAACATTTTTCTGCACAGCTAAACAAAAATCATGAAAATAAGTGGCTCAATTTGCAGGAAAAAATATATAGGTTATTTTGAGACATTAGAATCTAGAAATTGGAAAAACTCTGCCTTCAGCAGAAACTGAAATTCTGGTCATTCTGAATTAATTTTTTGTCTTGTCGCTGTTTAACTTCTTTATCTAAGAACATGCGCCCAATTTTATGAATTCCAACCTGAGAGTGATCATAATGAATTTGTGTTGATGAAACTCATATTTTCATTTTCTGATCGGAAAGCGTCATTTTGCGATATTTATTATTTTCTTAATCAATTTTTTTCCAACTCTGTTTATTTTTTATTGAGATTCGGAACAATGTAGACCAGAAGTTTTCTGTTTCATGATTTCTATGAAAATGTGTGTCAAACTATGAGTTCAGCATTAAGATAAAAAATTTAACACGTAAATACTGCTATTACTATTCTTCAAATTTCACCTTTTTTCCGCAATGCATCTTCAGAAGTTGTATTAATTTCGAGTAATACTACTAAAATCCAAACATTCCAAAAAAAGGAACACTTTTTACATCTATAAATGTTAATAAGCCTATCATTAAAGTCACACTGAAAAAAAACATATACACATTTGTCTTATTAGGATAAGACTCCTTCAAATAATTAGTGAAATTCTCTAGTGTTTTTTGTTGTTTTTGATGTGAGACCATCAAGTTTTTGTAAGGTAGACATCAGTTTTTTGTTTTTTACTATATTCTTATCGTTTTTTTTATATCTTGTCTCAAAACAACAAAACATTTAAAAGTGTCAATTGTTCCTTTTTTCTACACTTTTTTATTCGCAATGTTGCGATTTTAATCATGTCAAACCAATTTATCATTCCGAAATTTATTCATTTTGACAAAAGTACACATTCCGACTGATATAAAACCTCTAGCCATGTATCCATGTATATCTTTGACCAGTATATACAAATGTACCAAGGGCGATCGACGATAAGAGTGTGTGTGAATAAGAGGATCTAGACAATTCGACCTTGAATAACCTCCTCATTGTACTCTCTTTTTTTCTATACAAGTATTCCAATATTTTCCTTTTTCCTTTTTTCTGTCCCACTTATCTCATTTTCACATCTTTTTATGTGTTCTTATTCTAACTTATTCTTTGTTTTTTTTCATTATTTTGTCAATGATAATAATTTTTAATACGAAAAAATGCCAATAAAAATGAACATCAATTTTCGATTAAAAATTTGGAAATTTTTACTAAATTCTGCTCAGTTTACGCTATATTTGCAAATTTTGTTTCTTGAGTATCATTTTTTGAGATGTGGTCACTCTGGGATATTGGACAATACGCAGTGGCTTCATATGCATTTGTCAGACTCTTGAAATGTCTTTTCATTTTGACAAAATCGTTCATTGTACACTTCTTAACACCTGAATTGAATATTGAGGACTTGAAAGACTCATGGACAGGTAGGCTGAATATATTTTTAGTTTTCCTATTTTTTACACTTTCAGTGATTACCGGCGGAACTGATGGAATTGGTCGTGCTTATCTTGAAGAACTCGCAAGAGCTCGAGGACTTCGCAAATTTTTCCTCATTGGCAGAAATGAAGCTAAACTTCAAAACACTGCAGCCGAACTGAGTATGCTTTCTATTTCCGATTGAAAACAGAACTAAAATTCAATTTTCAGAAAAGACATATAATGCTGAAGTCAAGTATCATATTTTTGATTTCGAATCTTCGGATTATTCAAAGCTCCCACTTCAATTGGCCAATGAGAACGTTGGAATCCTCAGTAAGTATTAACATGATTTTGATAAACAAAACAAAATTTTTCAGTTAACTGCGCTGGAATCGCACCAAGTCAAATCGGAAATCTTGTTGAACTACCAGAAGGGCTTGCATCGAAGATTTTGAGAGTTAACCTTATGTCGAGTGTCAGAGTAAGTATAAATTGTAGATTATTAAACTACTGGGTCGGACTGCAACATTTCAAAAACTTGAGTTACAAATCATGAATAAGTAAACATCGTTTTCGAAACATTTTCCTAATATTTATCATCAATGTATGTTTTGTGAGAGGTGTAGAACCAACCAACTAGAGGTATTAAATTACGAAAAGACATATAATTGTAGCTTGGGAGAATTATCGAGATACCTTGACCGCAACTTTCACAAATACCAAAGTTACTCATGAAGATCTTAATAATTATGAGATCAATTTTTCGTCCTCAAAATCATGCTACCAAAAAAAAAATCTTCTCGTTTAATAAAAGTATTTAATTAATGAAAATTTAACAAATAATGTACCCTCAAAACAAGTGAAAAGTTTAAAAAACCTAAGTTTCTCACTCAAAATACGAGTAATTTTGTTTTTAATTCAGAATATCATCAAGTTACTACTTTTATTTTCAATTTCAGATGGTCGAACTCCTCCTTCCGGGAATGATCAAGAGAGACAAGGGAATTATTGTTAACGTATCATCTATGACGGTAAGTAACTCTATATATTCATTCTCCAGAAGAGAATGTTTGTTTTTGTAGGGTTGGCGACCACTTCCCTACATTAGCTCATACCCAGCGAGTAAAGCAGCGCTCTCATTTTTCTCGGATGCACTGTCTGATGAGTTCAGAAGTTCAAACGTCAAAATTCAGGTTAGTCCGCAATAACGAAAACAGAAAAAAAAACTTTTTCAGTGTCTTATTCCAATGTTGGTTGCTACCAAAGTAGCATCATACGAAACTCAAGAAGCTAACAACATCTTTGTCGTTACTCCGGAAAACTTTGCCAAACAAGCTGTCAGAATAATCGGAAGATGGGAGATTACCACTGGATGTCTTCAACATGATATTCAGGTAGGCCAGCACATTTTGATCACTTTTACTATAAAATGTTTCATGCAGATTGCATTGGGTACTTTGGTTTCGTTCTGGGCGTTCAAAGTCCTTTTTGTTCCATTGGTCATGTTGGGCATCCATAAACAACGTGTTGCGTCATATCAAGCAAAAAACTCAAAAAGTGATTAATTTAATTTCAACATATATTTTCTTAAAGTTAACATTAATGTGATATATCAATGAAATCGTGAAAATATACATACACCCAGAAAACTTGATGGATAAATAATTCTCTACGTTTTGCTTGATTGCTTAACGTTTCTCAATTGAAAAAAGTCGCGTGAATACGACTTGATGAAAACCAATAAACATGTATCATAAAGTAAATTTATGATAAAAAACAAGAAAATACAACGAAAAGTGATAGACCAACAAGATTCAGTAAAACAAAAATGAACTCTCCTGAAGTCGTTTTACAACTATAAAATTAATTTTAAAAAAACATCAAACAATATATTTTATACGCCAGGGTGTACCTGGAGTTCGCCAGTGATGAATTCAATAGATGCGCGATTTATATCCTTGGTTTTTTTTTACATCATTTTGAACATCGACATCATGAAAGCTTGAAGTTTTGCTTGCTGAATTCTGATCTTCATATCCATTTCCGTGTATCCAAATTTGGGGTGCTTCCAAACTGTACTGCTCAGCTTTGAAGGCAGAGAGTTTTTGTGCTCGACAGCATGCAAATCTGAAACTATTTCAATATATAAACACAACAACTCCACAAAGATATAGTTCACCAGAATCACCATTCACCAAGTTTCATTCATACATTTTTTTGTGTAACACTAGACTTTTTGCACACAAACAGGTAATGAATCCGTTTTCCCTGTGCTAAAAGCTATACGGTGAATTCCAAAATATAACAGAATAAAACCTTAAATTAAAGAGAACTGCAGGTGTCACTTTTGATTTTTTTTTCGTATTTCTCATTTAAAAAAAAGTTGTTTCCTTATCTGGATCCTATTGTATGGAAATTTTTTGGTAAGTTATATACCCGTTAAAACCTACAGACAAACATTAGGTTAGCATAAATTACTTTTCAAACTTACTTCATTATGTGCAACCATAGGCATCGTTTTACGAAAACCAAAAACAAAAATCGTTGTCAAAAAACTTGTTGTTTTCCCACCATGTCACACTATGTCAGCTGAAATATGAAAAATTGTAAAAACTTTCATACGAAAAAGAAACAAAACAAGAATGACTCCGAAAATAAACATCGAAAAGTTATAATTCTCAACAATTTCAAAAGTTTCACACAAAACTACATAATAATTTCCCTATTTGATAAACTTTGAAAATCTAGATAGTTCGGTAATGTTTCAACTTATTCCTAAAATAACTTTAAAATTTTTGCAGATTGTTTTTCCAAGGGTGAATGGTCATCAGGTTACTTGAAATATCAATGAATATAAATATTCATACGTAGGCTTGAAGAAACATTTTTATTATTCCAATCGGAGCTGCTACATTTTTTCACAATAGCGGAAAGAATAGACAAAACTAAAAAACGGTCAATTTCGATAGTTAGGTTACAGAAAAGTACTTGTAAAATCAAAAATAATCTCATTTCAAAACTAGCTAACTAATCAGCTAGAAAGGATACGTTCAGTCAACAACTAGAAAACACGCAAACAACTCTCGAATTATATCAGAACACTCATGATAACAACAACAAAACTTTGTAGTTTCACAAAAAAATATTTCATTTGATGTTTGTTAACCTAAACATAACATTAGCAATTACAAGGCTTCACAAAAAAATGGATTCGATCTAATTTTGTTCATGTTTTTCTTAATGGACTCTAACAAAAGATATTAACAGATTTTGAATTGTTTAGTAAAAGCGTTGAAAGTAAAAAAAACAACAAAAAATCAACAAGAAACAAAAAATTATTAATTATGACAGCGAGTGATGAATGATATGAACAAAAAAAAATAGAGAGTGCAGAGAAACAAACACATTCATACACCCAGCGCGCGCGCCAATTAACCATGTGTCCATTTTATCCCCCTCTATCTCTATCCATCACCATGTGTTTATTAATAACAAAGAAGAGTAGAGCAATTACCTTTTTCTGTTTCAATTTCAAAGTTACAGAACTATTCTTATGAAACCTTAGGGTTATGTATTTTGAAAATAAAATACTAAAAACTAAAAAATTATTTCAATTTTCAATTTTTTTTTCATTTTATTTTTTTTTTTGAAAAGGATTTTAGCTGTCCAATCTGAATCCAAACGTCACAATTTCAACTACTTTACTCGAAAAAAGTCAACAAATTCAATCTAAAAGCAAAAATATAAAATTTGTTAGGACGTAATGTAGTATGCAATGTAGTGAAAATATGTTCTTCATTTTGAATTGCATTTATGGCTGCAATAAGCATCAAATAAACCGGAACTTTGCCTAAAACCCGAAACGCAGTCGCAGAATTCTCAAAATAAATTCTTGGTGACGATTCAGCTCCATTATTTCCTGATAAAAACTTTTCAAATACATCTCAAATAGATTTGAAAAATTAAAATTGTGTCGTCACTCAAATACAGAAGAACATTGGTATGGTTTTTAATTCCCATATTGGCAACATTTAACTTCGGATGCACAGAACACATATTTGTGACGAAAAATACACAAAACACAAAAACGCCACGAATTTTCTGTGACACACGGAATTAAAAGTGATACTCATTGTTTGAAAAATGCTAGCGCTCACCCTGAACTATTTGTTATATGATTCAATAAATGTTATTATGTTATACAATTTTCACGAAAAATTATAAATTCACTCATGTTGTATTTTTTTCCAATAAAACAATATATTCAAAACGATCGACCAATTATGATCTTCACCCTTTCACACCCGCTCAAGATTTATCTTTCTTTCTTTTCCCCCTCTTTCTCTCTCACCCTGCCTGCTGGACCTGTGAGTTTGCTTACTTTTTATTTTGGTCAACTCTTTCTCATTTTTTTCGTTTGTTTGTGGTCATATTTTTGGTTATATATCGGTAAAAAGTATATTCATTTGTCTTCAAATTATATAATGGTTTCAATCGATGGGGAAATACCTTTCGAAATTATGAATGCACGTTTTCAGGATGTTATTTTATTCAGCATGTAGTGCTTGCTAGTTTCATTTTTGTGTGCAAATAGTAAAATGCATAAGAGTTCACTATTTTTAAATGAACAAAGTGCACTTTGTGTCTAAATGTAAAGAATACCTAAATAAATTATTGTTTTATACGCTTCCCCCACATATTTTTGAAGAAAACCACTTGATTATTACGAAAATATATATCCGGTTTGTGTGAAAAGCGCCTATTGCGAAATCTTCATCGGAGTTGTCAAAGAGAAAGACGCGTTCCGTTTTCTTGCAAAAAAACTATTATCTTTTGTTTGGTATATTGTTGAATCATCTTTTGATGATGCCTTTTTCGGAAACAGTTCTGAATCATTTCTCCATTTTTCGATATTTTCTTACAATTATTATGTTTTCGATTTCTTTTAAAAGTTCAATGAACATGTTTTGTTTGTGTGGGATTAGGTCTAACTTTACATCCAGTCAGCCAGCCAAACAATAATAGGCAAGAAAAGAGTGAGCAGGTCAGAGACGCAGAGAACGTCCCTGGCAGGAACGATGAGAAAAGAGGGGGAGGAAGGAAAAAAAAAAGCATCAACATTTTATTGACCGTTTTTTTCTTAGTGTTATTCTTGGGTAAATGGTGAGAAAAGGTCTTTCTTTTTTGGTGTATAATGGTTATTTCAAAATTGTGAGCGTTTTTTGGATGTTGCGAAATATCTATAAATAAAACTCGTTTGAACCGTGTTCTTTTTTCTTTTTGGTGCATTTCTCGCTTTTTCTTGTAATTAATTCGATGTTTTTTTTTCAGTATGGCCGAGTATCAACACGTTTCAACCTTCCCATCATTGCCAAAAACCAATCGAGGACTTCCAATCGTCCTCAGTTCTAACCCAGCCGGCGACAAGATTGTCTACTGCAATGGAAACTCGGTTTACATTGTGCCAACTGATGTGAGTCCCTAATTTCCTAATCCCAACAAAAAGTATTTTTTCTTTTTTTTTTCAGAATCTCACTGGTACTGATATCTACACCGAACATCCAGTAGCAACAACTGTTGCAAAGTACAGTCCATCAGGATTCTATTGTGCGTCAGGAGATCAGAATGGAAATGTTCGAATTTGGGATACCACTCAAACTACACATATTCTCAAAGCTACCTACCCGATTTTCTCAGGACCTGTTAGAGATATTGCCTGGAACGATGATAGTAAACGATTGGCGGTTGTTGGAGAAGGAAAAGAGCGATTCGGACATGTTTTCTTGTTCGATACTGGTACCTCAAACGGAAATTTGTCTGGACAATCAAGAGCGATGAGCAGTGTTGATTTCAAACCAACAAGACCATACCGTATCATTTCCGGTTCCGAAGATAACACCGTTGCACTTTTCGAAGGGCCACCATTCAAATTTAAGACCGTGAGTATTTCACTATGCATTTATTTATAAAAATGATCCGAAGCAAACGACGAAACCAAAAACAATGTTTGAATTTTCAGACCTTCCATGAACACTCTCGATTTGTCAACGTTACTAGATATAACAACGATGGATCATTGTTCGCATCTGCTGGAGCTGATGGAAAAGTTGTCTTGTTTGAAGGAACTGAAGGTACCAAGGTTGGCGAGCTCGTTGATGAAGCTGCAAAAGGTGCTGCACATAGTGGAAGTGTTTTTGGTCTTTCATGGTCTCCAGATGGTTCAAAGATTGCTACTGCTTCTGGTGATAAGACTGTCAAAATCTGGAATGCAGCTGATCGTACGCTTTTGAAGTGAGTATCACATAGCCTAAAATGTATTCAATTTTTAATTTTTATAGGACCATCACATTTGGAACTACTATTGAAGACCAACAAGTCAATGTTCTGTGGTCCAAACAAGCCCTTATATCAGTTTCACTCTCTGGATTTGTCAATTTCTTGAACGTTGAGCTTGGAACCATTGACTCAATTCGCCAAGGACACAACAAACCAATCACAGCCTTGACTCTTAGTCAAGACAAGAAACATATTTTCACATCCGATTTCGAGGGACATACTACTAGATGGGAATTGGCTACTGGAAAATCGCAACGTGTCAAGCCAACACTTCACAAATCCCAAATTGTTGGTCTTGCTCATGCTTCGAATGGCAATTTGTACAGTGTTGGATGGGATGATACCATCAATGTTGCTTCTATTGGAAATGATAATGTTGGTCAGTGAAAGAATTATTCTTGTTTAACCCTTAAATCAAAACTTATTTCAGAATCGGTTCAAGTCAATCCAACAAAACTTCCTTCTCAACCACTTGGTCTAGACGTTGCCAATGATGGTTCGGTAGCTGTTGTTGCTTGTTATCAACATATTGCTGTTCAAATCGGTGGCAACATCACAGTTACTGGAATTCAATACCATGGAGCTGCTGTTGCCATCTCTCCTGATAACTTAACCGTTGCTGTTGGTGGACAAGACGCCAAAGTTCACATTTATAAACTTGCTGGAGCTCAACTCACCGAAACAAAAACTTTAACCCATACTGCCGCTATCACTGCTCTTAGATTCTCGCCAAATGGTGAATATTTGGCTGTTACGGATGCTGCTAGAAAAGTGATTCCATATTCGGTTGCCAAGGATTATGTGACCGCATCAGAAAAAGAATGGACATTCCATACCGCTAAGGTTAACTGTGTTGCATGGTCTCCAGATGGAAATCGATTGGCAACTGGAAGCTTGGACACTTCGATTATCGTTTGGGATTTAAAGAAAAGTGGAGAACACCCAATCATTATTAAAGGTGAAATTTTTTTAAATTAAGAAACAATGAAGAAAAACACGAGGTTAATCACGGGTGACAAAACGAATAGAACAAAACGCTTGAATGTAAAAAACGTAACTCTACCAAAAAACAAAGAACATGGTTTTGAGTAATGTGAATGGAGTTTTATAACGTGCGGTTTGAATTGTTCACGATCGATTTACAAAAATCATGAGATTGAACAAAAACTTCTCTTACTTCCAGGAGCTCATGCCATGTCACCAGTCAATGGTGTTGCTTGGATCAATGACACCACCATCGTTTCTGCTGGACAAGACGCCAACATCAAACACTGGAATGTTCCTCTTTAAATTATCAACTTTTGTGCTTGAATCATATAGAAGCTTTACCCTACCTTCTATTTATTGCAATCAATTTTTTCTGTGTCAAATAATATACCGATCTTTTTATCAAATGTTTTTGTAAAGCCTTAATTGTATTCATATGCGTGGTAAAAATGAATTTGATATCGAAATAGGTTTTTTTTCGTGGTATGTATCGAATTTCAGTGCGAGAAAAGATTTGATTTTTTGTCTTGACGAAAATTGTCTGGGGAACAATATGTCACAAGAGTTCTTGGTCTTGTGCGGGTCTTTTCAAAACGAAATTTGATTTTATATGTAAATTGCATATATGTTTGAGTGGCAGACGTTTTTATAGGTTTTATTTGTGTGAAACACTAATCGATTTTTTGAATGGTACAATATATATTAGTAGTTATTTTTGCCATTCATTTCCTTTTTTCTATATGCGAACAAACGGTTTTTTATTGTTCACTTGTTTAAAAAAGTTGTTTTCTTGAAACATTGACTGACTTCTTCTCGTTGTCGAGTGAGCAGTAGAACCTTGAAGCATAGTTGTGCGTTGTTTCAAAAAAAAAAAACTCCAACAGAGTTAAGGTTCTTTTAGCAACTATAGATGAACAATAAATCACACAACTGCGTTACGTTTCGTGCTAGAAAACTGGAATTTCTGAGCCTTCTTTCCAGAACATTTTTTGAAACAATTATTTGTAATATGCTGAACAAACATTAAATCAAAACATTGCCTGTTTTTTTCTCTCATTTAAATTTTTTCAAACAGTAAATGCCCATTTGTTGGCGTTTTGTTCATTGCATGATAGAAAATGTCTCTATTTTCTCATTTTTCCTTTGAAACAGTATTTATAGTATATCTAAACTTCATTCTGTGACATTCAGTATCAGAATGCCAATTTGACATTTCAACTAATTTTAATGGTTTATGAAACGACCCCATAATTTGGAAAACAATCATTCTGAGCACTTCATTGTTGATGATGATTACATAACTTCCTTGGTTTTTTTCAGTATCTCAATTTCTAATTTCTACATGGGAGATAGTCTCTGCAATAAAAAGTTATCTCTTCGCATTTCTTTGTTATGATGAATTATTTGATGGTTTGAATGATGATGAACGAACACAAAAGGGAACAGATATTTCCTCTCAAATATTCCCACATAACTATTTTTTCGATTTGTTTCTCACGATTATTGTATTACTTAAACACATGTCTATTGTCCAGGTTTTTGTGGTTGATATTTTTTCAGGTCTTGTTCAATAAGAACAATTCTAAATTTGATTCTTCAAACAGGATTCACTTACAGGTTCTAACAATATCAAGTTTTCTAATTAGTTAGTTTTCTGGCAAAACATGCGATTTTCCTCTCGTTGTTCCCTTCCACCTCTTATCTATTCTGTACTATCATCAATAGTCGATTAGACAACCGAATTTGTATTGGTGTACATTTTGTTTCTCATTTCAGTGTGTGTCACGTGTTGTTTTACAATTTTTTTTCTATTGATATTTCAGAATGCAACTTCACAAGTTTTCTGAAGAACTTTCCTTGACCAGTAAGGAGGAATGTGAAACAACGGCTCTCGAGATCTTGAAAGTGCTGAGAAAATGTTGGCATGTAGAACATGTCACTTTCAGGGTAATTTCAAAAAAAAAAAAAAAAACGCTCATTATTTTTGTGAAACACAAGTCCAATTTTTTTCAGTATTTCTCAGTGGGTATTACCAACAAAATCTTTTCTGCTGAACACAACGACGAAAGTGTCATTTTCCGGGTTTTCGGTAAGAATACTAATAAAATTATTGATAGGTGAGAAAATTTCAGATACATATCAGAATTAAACATGAAATTTTCCAGAAATGATGAGATTGTTGCATGGCAAAAACTTGCCAAGTATGGATTAGCGGCCCCATTATACGCTCAATTCTCAAATGGAATTATTTGCGGGTTTCTCGAAGGTGAAAGTCTAAAAATCGAACAAATGAGACAAGATTCTTATCAAAGGCCAGTTTTTTTTATTTCAATATTATTACAATGTGGAACATGTTGCAAAATGGTGTGATACACATGCAAGTCGTTAAAGATTTTATGAGGAAAAAAATATGTGCAGATCAGAATTTGGAGGTTTTTTTTTGAATTATATTTGGGCAAAATCTTGAATTGAGATGAGTCCTAACAATGACAACTTATATCCGGAAACAGACCTGAAAATTACTCCGCGTTTTGAATCTAAGTTTCGATATTTATACTCTTGCTATTTTTTGTTTTTGATATGATAAAGTAAAACTTGCTGATCTATGCTATGCTGAAAAAAGTCTCATATGGTTAATGAAAACCTGGGAGCAAATTTTCCAGAAGAAAAACTTTAAAATCCAAGTTTGGTCTCTTCTATCGCATCAAAATTCACACTAAATTTATATTTTCAGGTTTTATTCAAACTTCCAATTATTGAAAAACCCCTTCTCTAGTCGTTTTTATACATAGTAACCCATTATTTTTAAACTAGAATTCTATTTTTGTTTTTCAATTATAAGGTTATATTTAGCATGGCGAACTTTGTGCTTTACTAGTTGTTCAGACTATAGAGGGTGTATTTAGACCATATAAATGAAGTTCAATATAATTGGAGTAATACCCTTTTCCGTTTTTTATATATAATTTTATATTGAAAATTTTTCTTCCAGACAAAATAATGAGAAGAAAGGTTTTGCAAAAACTGGATATTCAAAAGGCACACGTGTTTACACATCTGAATTTCGTTGCAAAAAAATCTATTTTGTGATATAATAGAGTAGGAAAAAACAAAAATCTCACTTCCTTTTGAAGTTAGGAACATTTCTCTGTTTTTGGTTCAAGAGAAGAGAAGCATACAAAATCTGATTTCAGAAAAATTGCGTCTGCCATCTCACATCTTCACTCTACAGTTCCATCTGAATCAAAACCATGCTTTTTCGAAAAAATTCGACGTTTCAACAATGCTTTCGTGCCGAAATACGACGATGAAACAAAACAGAAACTATTCGTTCAACATTTCTCAAATAATTTGGAAAAAGAAATCGAAAAATTGGAGAGATTGATCTTGCAAACTGATGAAGTTATTGCCTTTTGTCATAATGATATTCTTGTCCATAACATTGTTTACAATTCGAAAGATGACTCAATCAACTTTATCGATTATGAATATGCATCTCCGAATTATGCACTCTTCGATTTGGCAAATCATTTCTGTGAATATGCAGGTAAGCGGAACGTCACATTCCCAAGAAGCCATTTAGCTCATTTTAAAAATAACATAAATCAAAATGATCTGTTCTAATTCCATAATTTTTCAGGCGTAGAAGATATTCCGGATTATACCCAATGCTTGACAAAATCACAAAAAATATCATTCTTGGAACAATATCTTGGTGAAAACAAAACTGATGAACGTGTCCAACAAATAATGGAAAGAATCCCTCTTTTTGAAGCAGTTCGTTTTTTTCCCACAATTCTTTGGTTCATTTTCATATTCCGCATTTTTAGGCAGCTCATCTATTTTGGGCGATTTGGGCGTTGGTTCAATCTCAAAACTCTTCCATTGATTTCGATTACTTGACGTGAGTTATCTCTGGAAGTACGCATAAATTATCCATGTTTTTTCAGATACGGTGCATCGAGATATGAGCAATATTCGAAACGTCTTGCAAAATACACTTAACTTATGTTTTCCTTGTACCCATTATTTTTGCATGTAGTTTTATATCTGTTTCTAAATGGATTCACAAAAAAACATATACTTGTTTTATTAGATTTAGTTATTATATTCGTATAGTGTATTACTTAGTCATCCATCAAAGTGAGCAACAACAGAAAAGAAGAGAGAAAGCAGTAACTGTGTTGATTCCAATTACATCTTCGTGATATCTCTTGAGAGTGATGGCTATCGTCACAGAACAAAACTTCGTTTTTGAACAAACTGTTTGTACTTGATATCACTGGAATATGTTCTTATAGTTCGATAAAGCAACAAAAATAAGAACATTGTTTCCAATAATTGAAATTGTCTGAAGCTCACAAAAACTAGGTGACTGATTTTAGCAACAAAGGACATAAGGCTCTTCGAAATACTTCCGACCGAAAAGTAACTCGCAAATTGAATCTCAGAGGAAAGTATTGTTTATTCAAACCAATTTTGAAAAATTAGAAATGTATAGTGTGAAAGCATCATTTTTTATACCTCTTCAAGTTTTCGATAAGTGTTTTCAGCAAAATTAATTTTCATTTTGTCTATTTGAAAAATAGAGTTCTGAAGTAATTGAAGTTTTTTTTTTGTTAACACTTAATTTAGGATCTAAGCAACTGTGAAAAACGAGTCGAAGCAAGAGCTAAAAATAAATGTTGTTGTTTTTTAAGAGACATTAAATGTTTTTGCAGTGAATGACTCAACATTTTAAAAACATTGTCATTGAATAAAAACTTTTCTTCGCAATTTTATCCCTGATTTCTGTCTGAAAAGATTCACAAAATCTCAAATCAACATTGTAATCAATTCCCAATTTTTCCTGGGATTGTAACGCAAATTTTTTTCATTGTCGCCTGGAGATTTATTTATATTAACCAAAAATTATCAGAAAGTCTAATGAGGCAGCAAATCAAAGAAAACAAATAACAATACCTGTGTGAGTATTTTGTACACGCGTGTTACTCCAGAATACTTCAATTATTAGTGGAATTTCCACCCTCACACAGTCAATTAGTTTTGATAACTAATTTTCCACATTATAATGCAAAATGAACAATGGTGTCTTCATGTTGCATAATACTAGTTCATAAGAATGTTGTGTTACCTTTTGTTCCGTCTAGAGCTCTGAAAACGTACCTTATGTGTGAACCGGCAGCTTTTCCGCATTTTTAGAACACAGGTATTGATGTCTTATCGCCACAGAAAGACCTGATTTTTAAATTCATTCTATTTTTGCTAGTACTTACTCACCACTTAAAATACCATAAAATCGTGACGCACCAATTTCAGATTCTTCTCTCATTGAATGTTTGATGAACAAGAATAAAAACATATGACTAGTTTCTTTTTCTTTTTTTCTCTGATTAAAAATTCCAAGTTGACTTGGAAATTCGATGTATAAAAATAGCTCTTTTTTCTTCTTCGTCTTCTCTTTCCCCATAGTAGACTAATACTGAAATATGATCTAGATCGAACTTTTTCATACAAACTATAATTTTCATCTCGAATTCCTATTTCCAACAAAAAAAAATTCTATGATCCATTTCATCCAAAAATAGTCTCTGATTTAGTTAGCTTGCTCGAGATTAATTTGAATCGACGTATTTCCTGAAAAAACTAAGACTAAAAATTAAAAACAAATGTCTATCTTTTCAACATCCTCATTTTTCAGCTAAAATTAATCTGAAGATAAAAAAACTTGAAATTTTCTCATACGCAACGGATGTACTACGACATAATTCTTCTTACAAAAAAAATAATAATTTTGAGCAGTGAACACGCTACTGAAAAACATACTCGTAAATGCAACGAATTAAATTCGACTTGTGTTGATCTGCATGCTAAAAAGGACAACACAATAGCTCATATGACGTGAGTCGAAACAAATTTGTTATTCATTTTCTAGCTCAATTTTTCATTCGTTTTCATTTCAAATACCTAATTATGTATATTATTATGACGTGACTCGCAAAACTTTTAATTGGTCGAGGTCAAACGGCAAAAATGATGTCGTTTAAAATATGGAGAGGCGTTTGGAAGTATTTTGTGTGATGATGTTGCGCTTTCGAATTTTAACAGACAACTTGTTTTTTTTTGAATCTTTGACTTCTGAGTTGTTGCTAGACATTCAGTTTACCTAGAAATCAAATGTTATACAAAAAAATCATCATTTGCAACATTTGTGAATACAATTCTTGATTTTAAGGTTTCATAGAAAATCAAAGCTGCAAAATGTGTTTCAGGTTGGTCACGCGTTTTGAAAATGTTTTCGGATATTAAAATTCAATCATTAAAACCGAGTGTCATAGAAACTTCATTCCCTCTTCCCACAAAAATGTTTGGTCTTGAAATACGTCCTGAAAGCATAAATATTCCATATTTTTATCTCATTAACCTAGTAAATAAATAGGATTTCCACGCATTCTATAAATAAATAGATACCCTCATGGTATTGTATACTTTTCAATTATTTTTCTTCTGTATTCATTTATTTATAACACTTGTACTATTGGTAAAAAACACAAGGATCACCCTTTTCTTTTGAATATAAGATGCCAGCTAAAGACATAGAAATAAAGTATGATTCTGATAACATCATTAAAGAGTATAGACTCTCTCTGACGTTTGAATTTTTTGAGTTTGATTTCTTAGGTCTTCTGGGAGCACAATTTGAAGGAATCAGAGAACAAATTCATACAATTTTACATTTTAAAATAAATGAAATCATCACAAAAGACTTTTGAAGACATTGAAGAATGCGATCTTACACATAAAATTTTCGAAATTTTGAAAATACGTCACAAAAGTTTTATAGGCACTTAGAACATCCTTAAACTTTCACGCGATTCAATCACATCATTTCCACCAACTCGCATGTCTTGTTTTCTTGTTCTATTCAAACTCATCTTGAATTACATAAAAAGTAGTCAGTCTCTGAAAAAATGACGTTCTCTCTTCATTTCTTCCAAAGAAAAAAAACACACATACACATAACAAAACACTCGCTGGTCCCATATTCCATTAAAGGATTACTTTGGTTGTGTACACCCACACACACATACACATACATTAAATCAGTGCAATATTTCATATAGCTACCTTTTGTTAAGGAGAGAATTTTGATTGCATTTTCGCATTTTTTTTGTTCATATTTTCTCATTCTTCACCCATACACCCACATTTTGAAATTTGAGGAGCTCTCTCGTTTTTTGTGGGCGATTTTTTAGTGCTCTTTGTTTTTGTCTTTTTCGGAAGTGGAAAAGAAAAATGACCGGTGTGACGTGGGTGAATTATTCATTAAGTACTGCTTCGCTTTTCGAAGTATCTGCAAAATCTCATGTACTTGTGAGTTCTTCGATTCTCAACTGTTTCGGATGAGACAAAATTTTTGCCTAGACTTTTTATTTGTTTTAGTCTCCAGGGTGTTTTCTCAAAATTTTTGAGTCATAAATTTAAATTTTTCAATTTCGAAATTTGGAAAGCAGCTGATTCTTTCCCAAAGTGTGACTTTTTTGATTTTTTGTATACAATGTTATGATTCTTATCAGTTCTCTGAAAGCCTTTTTTAACGTAAAAGTATGTCATGAAACTTTACATGTGAATTTCTTATGACAAACGTGAAAACAACGTTTCGTCATAATTACGAAAATGTCAAACTCTGATCATAGTTTTTCTTTCTTAATTAGGTAGTTCCTCATGGGAGCAATCATCGTATATTCTGATAATTTAAATTCCGAAAATTAAAGATCTTCTGACGTATATACCAGTCTGCGTGTTGTTTTGTTGGAACCTAAAAATTGAGAAGACATCAAAATTTTAAATGGATAAATAAAAAATGAAGAGCTAGTACAGCGAGAAGTATCGTTCTAAGAAGTGAAAACGTGTTGAATAGTTTTTTAATGAAGCTTTCTGGTTTTCAAAGTTATTACATGAATCTTGTGAGGTAGCTAGAAATATTACAATATAATTTTTTCTGATTATCAACATGTTTTTCATATTTCTTCAGAACTGGCTACTTCATTTGAGAATTTTTCTTCGACATAGATAATTTTTATCTTTCACCATATACCTGTTCTAGGCTTTCTCAATAGAATAGTGTAAAGATTCTGAACACCGAAACCTTCATACAACCTCAGAATTATTGTGTTCATGTCTTGTTGAACCCAAGAAGACCAACATCGATGTATTCCACTAGAATCCTCCGGTAATCCACTATTCCTTTTTCTCTTTTGTTTTTTGTTTTTGGCCAGATTCACGCAACAACCTCTCTGAGTATCCTTCTGGACTTTTATTTACAACTCTTCATTTTTTCTTCGCTTCATTTTCTTCACGTTTATTTCATTTCATATAGTTCAACAATTATTTTCAAACAGATATAATACACGCAGACAAAGGAGGTGTTAGAGGAAGAGAAACAGAGCAAGTCCAAGAGCAGTAGTAGAAGAAAGAAGGCGGAGTCGACCCAAATAATCAAACCACGCCCAGAATCACTTGTTCGTTCTCATCATTTTGAATATATCTCATCGTCCTATTCGAACGACAAATATAAAATGCTCCTATCAACTCAGCCTCGCAAATCTATTATCGATCTTGCTGAAGAATCAGGATTGTTCGATATCAATGCATCTGATCTTGTATGCGAATCATCTGCTAATGGTATTTGCTACTATGATTTTGTTCTAAGCTGTAATCCTTGTGCAAGTTCCGAAGGTGGAGTGACCTTGTATTTGGCTAAATTCGACAACAAAGTAAACTTGGAGCTCTTCGAAACTGCTCATATTCCAAGGGAGTTATTCGAAGATGGTCTACCTAACAGTGATATCGGCCTTATGACTCTTGGTGTATTGATCTGGAAGCACGTTGTCGCCAAATCACGACTTCTTTGCCTTGTGAGAAAAATGGATGGAGACACAACCCAAGCATTGGAAGCCTTGAAACGTGCCACTTACAAGTTTTCCATTCTCCACCATGTTCAATCAACCGGTCGAAGACTATCCACTTCATCCACATCCAGTTATGGATCAGCTCATTCATATTTATCGGAAGGTATGCGTATGCGCGTCCTATTATGTCAATCGAGAAATGTTGTCGAGACAATCCCAGCCCAAGCTGTTCGTGAAACTAAAGCTTTGTTGAACCCATCAAGTAATCCGATTTTATGTCTTTGTTTCCCATTGGTATAATCTTGCTTGTTTTTTTTTCTTATTTATTTGAACTTCATTTTGTGATGTTTATTTTACCGGTGGTAGCTAATTTTCCTTGTACAAATCTTACGCGTTTTTTTCTCATCAAAATAAAACCTGATACATGCCAAAAATCGTTTCTTTTTTATACACATTGATTTTCCTCTAATTGGAACAGAATAACAAGTCGGAAATTTGACTTATTTTTTGGAATTTGCAGAGAATGGTTTTTGATATCATACATGATTCGAACTAAGAAGAATCATTCAGAAGTTGATCAGATTTACAAGTAAAATGATGTGAACTCGGGTTAAAATAACTAGATCATCTGGAAAGTCTTAGACTAATCCAAAAAAAAAGAATCATAAGAAAGCAGTATATTTTTTGAGTCAAAAATGGAACTTTGCGACAGGTGTTTGTATTATAAATCCAATTTGTATCATTGAAACAACAAAACACAAAAATAGTGCAGTTTTCATATCTAGATGTCCTGAATAAAAGGGTACTAACTATAAGGTCTTGAGCTTTTGATGTCACTCTCTATAAGGATTTACTTAAGTTCTTTAATGAAAGAGATTTATATTTAGTTTCAAAATCATTCAAACATAGAATGAATCACAAACTAGTGACACGAATTATCCAGAAAAATTATGAAAATCATACCACGAAATTTTTTTCATCCAGACTATACTATTTTTTGCTTTCTTTTCTATCGGTCGGCTTTCCTGACAAATATATAATAATATATAATAAAATGGGAGACTAGAAAAATTTTCAGATTCACATATTACTTGCTTGTTTGTTCGACCATTTCCTGTTCCACTATACAACTTTATTTTTTTTCGGAAAAGCGAGGGAGAACTTTTCTTTTTTCTGCAACTCGAAATAGAATTTGGAGATTTCTTTGAGTAAAAAAGTTGCAGAGTTTGGCACAGTGGGTGTTTTGTTAGCAAAAGGTCTTCGCACAATAATTGTGTTTTGTGACCAAAGAGATGGGCGGTTGAAAAAGATGGACCACAGAAGTGAATAAAATATGTGTGATTATCTTGAAAATGTGTCATCGCTGAATTCAGAGTTGTTCTATGAAAGCGACCGATGTAAAAAAAAAAAAACAAACGAATAATTTGGTTTTTAATCTTGAATTTTTGTTGTGGACTTGTACCCTGATATTATACTGTTTGTGTGACGTAAGTGAAACGGATACCTACTACAATCCAACACTACAATCTGACAGTTGTTTATTCTAATGGTTGACAGAACATCAGATCAAAGGGAATATATATTTTCAAGTCAAAAAATTGAAAAAAATAGTTCAGACTTGAATTTTTCAGGACTTAAGCTTGTTTTCGCTACCACCCACTCTTCGCCATACGTCTTTGGAAAAAAAAAACATCATTTAGTTCTATTTATGTCCACTCATAGTAGATGTTGACTCAAAATTAACATATTTCAGCTCATCCGACTTTGTGATTCACTATTTACCCATATAGTCAAGAAAAAAAATGTTTGCCTAATCTAAATGCAGTTTGACCATGGATTAATATTTTCCTCCACCCCCTCAAACCAAATTTTTTGTCGTGTTAATTTGTTTCAAAAAAAATTGTCATCATTGAAGCATGTCAAAATTGGCTCAACATCGGGTCGACCTCCTTTTTCTGTCTCTCTTTTTCAACAAATAAATGAATATTATTCATATGTTTCTGTCTCAAAAACTAATCAACGTTGTGGATTGGAAAATGACGAATAATTTGAATTTCTATATTTGGAATGACCGGCTATTTGCAAAAGGAATTTTCTTATTAAAGATGTCACCCTTTTAGTAGATTAGAAATTTGGTTGGATAAAATTTCAAAGAGTTGTAAGATATATTCTTTACTAAAATTGAGAAAAAAACAAAAAAAAAACAAAGCACGAAGACCTTTAGAAATTCTTTTTTTTTTTGAATTTCTGAAAAGGTCAATCTCAAATTACTGGCATTTGTTTTCATGTTCTATATATTTTCAATTTTGTGTTCCAGAATAAAAATTTTAGTGACTTGTTTACATGTTCGAATGAAGCGTAAATAGTTCAAAGAAAAATATGGTTTCCGAATTAACATCATGATGCGATTTGCAATAAAGCTTTTATGATCCAAATTAATCCGGAAATTTGAAACAAATTGACTTGAAATAGAAATGGAGTATTGTATCTCATTAAAAGTCAGACGTTTGGTTCATGTGTTATTTTTAAATAAGTACTTTTGTTTCATGAAATGTCCTTTTAGGCAAAAATCAGAAAAATAGTAGTGTAACCTTTCGAAAACTGATATTTATAGACGTTTTTATTGTCAAAAATTTCGAATATAGAATTCAACCATAAAAGTTTTGTAACAAAACTTTTATTTTTTGTTACTAAGGTTCTCATTGTCCATGTTTTTACTGGTAACCATTCCAATAAATTGTTAGCTTTTAATGTCAATAAAAACAACCGAATCAAATATATTGCTCTGGCAAGAAAACCACATGGTCACTGCTAAAAATTGTTTTCTATTCTCAAAACTTTGCAAAAACAAATTGCAAAAAACAACAAATTTTCTTCCTCGAACACCGATTTCCTAAATAAAAAGTTCTCGGACCAAAAATCTGATTCAGTCATCAGATGGGATAATTATAGAGCTGATTAATATACGCACTTTTCTGTATATTCGCCAACAAAAACAAGTTTTCCTAACGTCACATAATTTAATAGTATACTATTTATATATATATATATAACACAAAAATGCACAATTATATTGGCGACACAGAAAAAAGAACCCATGATTTCATTATTATCATTATTAATGCGGATAATTATTAAGGAACATTCTGATTTGATAGATGGATCTATCCATGATGGACAGGGCAACAAATTCTGTACAAGCTGTCGTGTGAAGGGAAACAATCCGTATTAACTGGGCATCTGTTTGGTGTCCAAATATCTTGATCCAAACCACACGCAATTACCATGTTTGATTGATCTCTAATGGCCGATTCTTTCGAGCAAAAGCGAAGAACTGAAATATTAGTTTTAATATAATTGTTTTCATTGTTTTGTGTCAAAGAAATAGTACCGGATATTGTTGTTTTTCCTTCACATTTGATGTTTTTTGTATAGGATAGGGGTTTTCAGTAGGAACACAAACATTATTCAATTGAGTTCGTTTGTTTTTAATGAGAGAAAAAGAGAGTTCATAGTTATGCATCAATTTCCGGTGAGTACGAATTAATTAAAAATAGATACTTTTTCGAAAAAAAATCTCATGCTCTGTTACGTATGCAAAAACTCATTGAATTGGAAAATTATAAACTAGTGTACTCAAAGGGAACATGTAGAAATATACAAGGGATATTCAAATCTGATGAGTTAGAAGAAAAACTTGGAGATTCTGGAAAAATACTATGCATGTTTAATACTTTTTCAAGTCTTATCGGAACGTTGGTTTGGGTTTTATTATTTTTCACACGCTCTGAACTCTCAGTTTTGCGTTTGAATATATAATAAGGACATTTATTCTTAGGGTGTGATCTGGAATAATTTAATAAAACCTGATGTATGATATGAATGTAGTCCCAACTACCAAAGTTATTTGAAAAGCTTAAAAAACATAATAGTTATCTTGAAACCTTGTTGAAACTTTTTGTCAATGAGAAAACTTACTAGATTCTTTTTTCATAGGTCTTGGTCTTGGTGTATGATAAAAATTTAAAGGATCATAAACAGTGGTGGTTGGTAATGAAGTTGTTGTTGTGATCTCCAATGTTGTTTCCTGAAAATGAATCATATCCTTTTCTTCTCCTTTCACTTCAATTCTGTTCACGTGCTTCATTTTAATTACACCACGTCCAACTCAATGAATGAGTAGTATAGTAAATAAGATTATTAATCATACTATTATTATTAAGATTCGGGGGTGGTTTGGATTAGGCGCTGAAGAAATATTGTGTTGTTTGGCTTCGAGGATTAGCGCCTTTTGCGCAATAGTTTCAGCTATTTTCAATCTTATTGTTACTATATTCGTGTTATTTTTGAAATATGAAATATACATGTCTCATCAAAAAAAAACGTGATTGAGGGACAGACAGATTTTTAATTGCATGTAAAATCAAACGTATTGAAAAAAACGCGTGGGAAGATGAGATGAGGATATGAAAAAAGGTCGTAATTTTTATGGGGTGAGGGGCGAACAAACTCTAAAAAAGGAAGCTTCAAAGATTACTCGAAAAGACAAAGGGGAAGAGCAAGATATCATAGGTCATTTACTTATTTTGACGCTTAGTTTTTGAAGACCTTACCTTTCTTGGTTCTTCATCTTCTTCGAAATCTTGTTGTTCAAATGTTACTTTTTGCACATTTTCTTCCTCTTTATCATCTCCATCAGTGGAGAATTCTTCCAAATTTGTGATAGAAATTGGATCCATTTGTGGGAGTTCTAAAAAGTTTTCAATAGTTTTTTTTTCTAAGTGAACATTTTATACTCACTAATTGGTAGTCCAACGTGAGTTCTAACCCCATCTTTTTTGCTCATCTTTTCTCCAAATTGGGCTTCGGCAAAAGTGTTTCTCACTGGCGCTCTTCTAATATCTGATCGCCGCATACTTAACTGCAAAATAACTCCATAATTATATTATATTTTACCTGATAAACAATATAATGATACACTCTTTCCATGTGAATTATAGGGAGTGAAAAGTCAAAAACTTTGGTCAAGTGTACACTACCTTACTGATAACTTCCTCAAGTTCTTCATCTTCTTGAAACTCGATTTTGGGCATCTCTTCCGGTTTCTGAAAAAAACAGTAAGAATTACAACAATATAAGATCTATATACCTTAGTAGTTGTGGTTCTAACGACAACTCTTTCATCAGCGACTGGATCATCGAATGGAGAAATTTGAGTTTCTTCATCAATATCTCTAGCATTATCAATTTGATTCAGATGTGTTTCTGCAGCTTTTCTTCTTGAAGGTAAATCACGCCTGGCAGATGGTGTTGTAGTTCTTCCACGGAATCTTCTTGGCTCAGCAGTAACATATTGTTCTTCTTGATCATCGGTATTCTGATTTCTCGATTTTTCCATTGATGAGAAGAATGATGATTTCAATCTTCTTGTTGTTGGTCGAACTCGTCGAGTAGTTGTTGGTTCAGTTGTTGTTGTGGTTGTTTGAGTGGTAGTGGTGGGTGTTGTTGTTGTTGTTGTTGTTGTCGTTGATAGAAGTCTTGCTGGTCTTATTTTCTTAATAATCTTCTTGATAATCTATAAAAACAAAATAACTATTAAAAAGTTTTATTATGGAATTTTTAGTTAATCTTTTTAATCTTAAAAGCAATAAATTGGGAATCAGTTAGATCAAGAAAAATTTTGCATATACATACATAGTTGCAAATTTTCAACAGGGTTCAAAATGTTTTACACACTTTTTATCACATTTTTCCGGAAATTGAGGTTATTTTCATCACCTCGTAACCGAAAAAAATATTGGAAATACAAATTATGTGCGTTCATTCTTTAGTTCATTCTTTAGTCTTTAGTAAATGAAACCAAAGTTGATTTGGATTGAAGATTTTCATTTATTTTAGGAATCAACTACTATTTCCGTCAAACTGATCTTATTCAAAAGAGCATTCTAAAAATAGTGAAAAATGCATAGGCTTCCACTTGAAGACATCTAATTTTCATAGAAATTGTATCCCACATTGTGTATATGAGCACAAAAACACACTTCGTTTTTCAAAGTGTCCATTATCAGGGAACATATTCTTTATATTTAAGAGACATTGAAAAACAAGACACCCAAACTCATTCTGTTTGCTATTATAAACCAATTTGTTTTTGAGCCCTGACCTCTCTCTTTACCTTCTTTGGCGGCTCAGTTGGTTGAACATTTCCATCAATTTCAGCCATCATTTTGTTACTCTCATCATCCTCCTCAGATGACCAGATATCCTGCAACACATTTTGTTACAATAAAACTAACAATGCACTTTCAGTGAACATATGAAAAACAAAACGGTGAATATGATTGATGGGTGAACACAAATTAGAATTTATTACAACGCACAGGACAAGTGATATTTTTTGAACTCAAAATTATTAGAAATTTTTTGCAAAGAACAACATATACATACAAAGACACATGAAAAAACTGAGAAAAACGTATTAATCAGATAAATCATCAATGCTTACAACGTGTGGTCGATGAGTTCGGATTGGTGAACGACGTCTTCCATCAAAGTTGACAGGTTGAAGTGAAGAATCACCCTCGAATCCGTGACGAAGTGGCTGGAACATCAAAAATACAGTTTGGACACGTCGAAATTGAGAACAACACTCTTTTTTCGACATACCAAAAGTTCCTTAGAGAAGCGTTGTTTCTCACGTCTTGGTGGTTGTGTTGGGAACTCTTGATCATCAAATTGAACCTTCTCAACATCTCCATCTTCAACTTCATCATTACTATCTGTCTTCACTTCTGGCTCTTCTTCAACAACAGTTTCGGTGTTTGTCGGTGGTGGCATAGCAGCTGGCGGTCCAACACTTGGAAGTGCATCTTCAAACAGAACAGAAAAACTCAATTAAAAAATCGTAAAAACGTACCAATTGGCTTCTCATTGGCGTTTTGTAGTAGTTTATTTAGTGATTGTTGGAAAATTTGAGCAGCTTTTTGTTCAGATTGAGCACTTCCAATTTTTCTAACAATATCTTCAACAAGTTGTTGACCGAAAATTGGTGTTTCTTGAGGGAAAGTCGACTCTTCTGGTGGAGTAATTTCCGTGGTTGTTGGCTCTTCAGTGGTTATAGTAGTTGGAGCTTCAGTGGTAGTAGTAGTTGTTGTAGTAGAAGTAGTGGACGGTACTTCAGTTGTCGATGGAACCTGGAGAGAAAAATTGTTTATTATACATCGAAAAGGAAGCGATAAAAATGAAAACGAATGTACCGCGCTGATATCGAAATCATCCGAAATGTCTGGTAGTTCAAATGAAGGAACAAGTGGCTTCTCGTAATTAACACTGGCCACAGCCTCGACCCTTCTTGGTGGGTGCATTGGAACACGGATGTTTGGCGAAATTTCATTGGTTTTTTGAGTTTTCACAACTTTTCTAAAATAACAATTTTATACAAAAATAATATGAATACACCTACAATGGGTCAGCTTTTGGTTTCTGTTTCTCATCAGCGAGGATATCTGCATTTGCTCTTGGAGCTAAATCGCAGAAACGAACAATATAATTTCTTCCAGAAATTCGGATCGCATTGATCAATTGATTATCATTCTCCACCACAGTGCTTCTAGAGAGCCCAATAGGTTTGTTGAATTCAATTTCTTTGCAATTGAACTCATCGCGCGATCGGAGTTTACAACACATTGTCTGGATACGGGTATCTGACAATCTAGTGATTCCAGCGAGATATTCTCTTGGGGCACAGGTATATGTTGTATTTTCATCCAGAATTGGATCAACCATATTGGAATAGTGACAATCTTCTCGTTCAATATCAGCGATTCCCACTGGGATGTTGATCCACGGATAAAGATCCTCAACTGTCTCACAGGAAAGGTCGAAAACAATATCTTGTCGTTTTTGACCTACTGATTCAACCATTCTCACGGCAAGCTCGGTCGCTGCTGCCTGAAAAATAAAAAATAAAAACTATTTGTCGGCTATGTTAGAAAAACACTTACTCTTTTCGGACATTCAATTCGGAAGTTATCGAAAGGTGAAGAAACAAAAACATTCTTCGCTGCTACTCCACTCACTAGAATTACAAAAAGAAGCACTGTCTGCCTCATTTTGTTATCCTGAAAAATCTGAAAATGCGAAACGCTTAAATATCAGCTGCGAAAAAAAACGCAATACAGGAAAATGGGTGATCAGATAACAAAAAAAAGTGAGAGGGCGGGAATCCCAGAGTTTTTTCTTATGTTGGGATGTTTTGTGTAGAAAAAAAAAGAAGAAAGAAAATCGCGAATTGAATAGGAAGTCCAGATTTGATAATAGAAATGGATAAGATAGATGAATCGGGAATAGGAGAAAACGAGATAACAATTGATAAAAGGCGGTCATTTGAGAGAGAGAGAACGGATGGACTAGGATGGATGAAATCGTCTCCGAAACATTCGTTTTCAAAATATCACTGGATTGAGAAAATAAACATTTCGGTGAAATCATCGAGAATTGCATAATAATAAATCGCATGAGATTTGTGGTGATAAACAGTTTCCAATCTATGTTGTTTCACAAAAAATTAGATGGATCAAAAATCTTAAAGGGCTACAACTATATCTTTGAAATGTTGTTTATACGTTTTTAGAAAAAATTACAACGTTGTAGTAACCTATGTGAAAATGTATTTTTAGTTTTTGACACTAGTGACACAGCTAAAGTCAGGAACAAAGTTATTGTTGAGAAAAAAAACAAGCAATCAATTTTTTTATTTGTTGAGCAGGTCATCCACATTATCTTCAACTTTTACTTTTTCAAAAAGTCTTCTTCGTTAATGATTTTCTTTCTCAGTTTTTCACTGATCTTATTTCCAATAAAAAACATCCTGAAATTCCTAAATCACTAGAAAAATAGTCTAAATCATGGTTTTGAATCATACGAGTAATAAAAGTGAGAGGGTTCAAACAATTCTACTTTTATAATATAACTTAGAACATAGTCATTCTTTGAAAGGGATTTAATAAAAATGAAAAATTATTTCCACTAGATTGAGTAATAAGTACAACTAACCAAAATAATTCGCCACTTGACAGCACAGCTAAACCACCATCCGCAAAATGACCAAAAAAAAAGAGATATACAACAGAGACGGAAAAAAGTTTCATGAAAGCGAAAAGGTGACCCCGTTTCGAAAAAAGGAAAGAATAAGAGAGTTCATTATTATCTGTTCATAACACTTTCACCATTTATTTATTATCCATACATATTTCATATCACTTTTCAAGAACAATCTTATATTTGACATCTTTCCCGAATATTTTGCCGTGCGAATTATCGAAAACGAACACATATTCGCCATTCTCTTCGCATTCAAATTGTCCAACTTCAGGATGAAATTCGGTCATACAGCGAAAAACTGGCCAAACCTGAATATGTATATGTTAACAGACATGATTTGATAATCATATGGTATAATTTGAGAGGAGTGGAAAACTTGACTAACCACTTGGCCATTGCGTTCAATGCTGAAATCAATGTCTCCGCTACTAACGCGCCATAGCCAATAGAATTTCTTTCCAGATTCTCCATACATTTTGACCTGAAAATTCGAAATTAGAAATCTTCCAATTGTTCGATTATTATTGTTTCATTTATAATAAATATCATGAAACGTTTGAACTTTTGGACACGTTCAACTTTTCTAGTCTACTCTTTCTTCATCTCAATTATCATGCAGCCTTATCTCGAAAAAATGTGACAATAAAAAAATAATTATCGGTCAAAAACCTACTTCTGTTCGTGACCTGGCTGCGACAGCAACTTTAGTTCTTTCACCCTCCAATCGATGACCATCACTATACCTGGAAAAAAACACATAATCTATCTAAGAATAGAAATTAGAGATTAGTTTACCAGAACTTTTCCGGAACCTTTCCTCCCATGCGAACATCACCACTTTCTTTGGCAGATTTTTTGGTTCCTCCCCATTTTGGGTACAAGTTCTCCTCTCCGATATCATCGGCCAAATGCTTTTTCCAATCTTTGTCAAGGAATTTAACCTAGAAACTGATATTTATTTTGTCAACTTGAGAAGGATCTACCTTTTCTCTGGTTTGATGAGATAGGACAGGGGAAACCATAGCATAGACAGTTGACATCATCATAGGTCCATTTATGACATAGATTTTACGCGCAAAATCAGGGAATATACCTTGGAGCATTGTGAGAAGGCTCATATAAGTCTTGAGAGTTGGAGTATACAATAAATCCATGCTAAAACCTTCCAAATCCATGCAAATTACAACTCCAAGCTTGTTTCCAGTTCTTTTCTCAGCTTCTCTGTAATATTTTTTGAACCATTTTTTTTCAAAAAATTCACTTGTTGTCATGAAAAAATGAATAATAAAAAAAACTAACCTGACAATTTTGAAAGACATTTCCGTTTCAACAATACATAATTGATACAACTCAGATGTTGTTCCAGATTTCACCAATGTCTTCGGATGAGCCAATGCCATTGCTTGCATATAAACAACATCACCACGTTGAGTTTGACCCATCAATCCACCGGGAAAATACTCTGCCACAGTGGACATTGATTTTATCATCGCGTTGATCTCTTCACATGTTTTTTTTGGATATTTGTGCATTCCCAAGTTGGTCAACGTTTCAATCGCATGACGTAATTTTGGCAGAATAATGTCAATTTTGTAATCCCATCCCATTAGCCAGCGGAGCAGAGAAAAATCCGTATCATATTCAGGATACCTGAAAATTACATTTTTCTCATTTGATAGTTTTTTAGTATACATAAAATATAAATGTTTCAAACTAGAAACTTGGAGTGTTATCTGAAAATTTTCGTGTTTCTTCATTTATAGCTTTACATCTATAATTTATGTTCTGATAACAACTCACAACTGCAAATACTTTTAACAATACAAACACAAAATAAAAAATTTAAAAACTCACAAAGATAGAATATCCTTAGCTCGACTCCTCAACTCCTTGATTTTTTCTTTTTGATAATCCGACAATTCGCTTATATTCAAATAATGATTTTCAGCTACCATCACTGCAAGAATCCAATTTCTGTACAAACTTCAAACTGATAAAATTGGCACTCTCAAATGTAAACATGATCAAACTTTTATCAGAAGCCCAAAAAAGGAGTTTTTTTTGTTGATAAATTCGTACTATTAGTTGTTTTTTTTATTTCGCGAGGCAGATGATAAAAAAGAAACGAATTGACGATTGTAATTTTTTTCGAATTTCAAAGTTAACATCAGATAGATAGTGGGAAATTATATATTTGAAACAAAAATGTTGGAATAATTAATTGTGTTCGAAGTCATGAGTTAAGCGGTTGTGTTCTGATAAAAATTATCAAACGCAGACTTAATTCTCAAATCTATTTTTTGAGTAGAAAAAAATACATTTGACAGGTGAATGGGTATGGTTCGATTTTTCTTTTTGAGGCTAGAAATATGATATGAAACATGCCTGGATCAAAAAAAAACTTGGTGTTATAACGTTGAACGATTGGAAAAAATGTATGCTATTTTTCAGAACACTTGGAATCTACATAAAAGTGTATCGAAAATCAACATCGTCTCAGAAACATGAAGAACATTTATACATAGGTTTTTTTTTTCGGGAACTTCAAATGTTTGATCAAGCAATGTTGCATATTTTCTAAATGTTTTTTTCAGTTAAAATTCCAAACCAATATATTTTTCAAATAACCAAACATCTAAAAATGGAAGACAAGCTAATTTAATTTATCTAATGAACCCTGAAATGTCAGGATTTAGAGATTTAATGAAAATTTGAAAGAAAATAATGAGAAACTCACATCATGATACTTTTTTTTTGAGTTTTGTGATTTTGTGTTTTGTTCCAAAGTGAGTGGAAGATTTTTTTAGAATACGTATGCAAAATGTTTATTTTTAACTCATCATGTGAGAAAAAAACAGTAAAAATGTATTGTGAATTATTTTTTTCAAATTTCAACGATGCCTAAAAATTATCTTTTCTCTGTATATTGGACTCTACCAACTAGGATCAAGAAACACCGAAATTAATTCTGAGCGCAAAAATTTAGAGACAGTCGTGACCTTTTTCCAACTCTAACTACGTGATTAAGGCTATTCTAATTTTTGTTGTTTTTTTTTTGTTTCTAATCACCGGAAATACAGTAAACCCCCATTAACTATTCAAACAATTGTGGTTTTTGCACTCGATTGCATGTTTGTATTACAATTCGACAATCCATCAAAAAAAATGAAGGAGCTAAATTTAATTAAATTGAATTTTTTTGGCACTCTTGATTAATTTGTGAATTAGAATTGTCTGAATGACGTTCTGCGCCTTCAAACATGCAACGAATAAAACAATAAAAAGGCAAAAAATTATAATTGAAGGGGTTTTTTGATACATGCTGTTGGGCCAGTATGTAGAAATCTTTCGATTTTGATATAAGCACACAATTTGATTTCTACAAGGATTGAAACTTGACGTGTTTTAACAAAAGAAATTATCAACAAGTTGTATTATTGAATAAAGACATAACAATGTTTTCCAGAACTGTGGTATTCAAAAAAATTCAGGCGCTCAAGTTTGGCCCCACACAACAAAACGGAAATTTATTCTATGGGTTGAATTGGAATGAAAATATCCGTGTCTGGGAAGAACTTCGAACAAATGGACACATATTTATGAGAGAAGCTTGTGAAAATAGCTGCACATCTACCTAGATTATAAGTAGAAATATATTGTTAATACAACATTCATCTGAAAGTTGGATATTTAGTAAATTCGTGGTGTTTCCTCAGATCTTTGTTTTCCAATTTTATTTGTTTGTTTGATTGATTTTGAACTCACTCAGTTATTGGTGCAATGTTGTTACAATTATTTATAATAATTGTGAAAAAACATAACATGAAATCATCAATTCCTGCTGAATCATTTATAAAAAACGGTTTTTTCTAACATTTTTGCATCATTTCTCCACCAAAAAATTGAACTCAAGCTGTCCATTCTTCTCGTCAAAATCCATCAAATTGGAATTGAAAATGCACCTTGAAATTCTCCACAATTCATTCTCCGAATTAAATTCAACTTGATTATTATTTCCACTGTGCTTTATATAAGGATTAATTTACACTCGATTTTCTAGTCAATCACTGTATTCATCAAAGTAAGATTTTTGTTATCATATCTTGTATTTTTTTAATAAACCAAAGTTGAATAAAACACATGGCAAAACTATTAATATAAATCACCGAACCGTCTTAGTACATTATTACATTCTTTGCTGGTAGAAAATCAAATTTTCTGGAATCGATCCCGTTTTCATGAGAAATATCCCAACATTTTCAATTTCAATATCTGCATCATATGAAAAAATACATTTAACATATAATAGTTTTCCGATTTATTGTTTCTTCGAGAAAAAAAATCCATTCTTTTTTTTTCACCAAGATTTCACTACGGATCCCATTAATTTCATCTCATACATTTTTTCATTTTCACATTGCAATAGATATGAAGAAAAGAAAAGTTGGATAATGGCGATGCTCAGCGAATCCGAGAGACAAAAAAACGAGGCGCCCACAAAAATTGAGAGGGTGTTTTTTCTTATGTGTAAAAATTCCGATGGCATTTGTCAGTTTTCTTTTCTCCGTGCTGCTGCTCGAATATTCTTATAGACGTTTCTAAGCCAGTTTTTTTCTCCAGAAAACGATCGAACATGGATTTGCTCTCGTCACCATCATTCCACCATATTTCACCACTCACCAGGTCAAGAAGCGATGTTCGCTCGTCTGCAGTTAGACGGTTAGTTCATATTAAAAAAAAATTTTTTTTTTAAAGTATCTTTCCTATCTGTTGAATAATAAGTCTTTATTTTGAAGTAGAGAGTTCATAAATTCATGGTTTTGGAAACCAACCCAAATATGAATTTTATACACCCCTTATGAAAGTTGATTTCTCTGAAAAAAAAATTTTCTGACAATAAAAGTGGGAACAAACTATTCTAATGTGATTAGTTGAATGATCAGCGCCATTTCTTTTTTTTTTTGCATGACTACAATGTTCAGTTCCAAATCAGTTAGATTTGAATATCACTAATTACATAATAAAGTGAATAACTAGAACCAGGAAAACAAAACTGGAACTTGAAAAACAAGGATAGCAAGTTTGAATTATTTGGACGAGAAAAAAATGCAAATTTTTCAAAAATCTTAGGATGTTTTTTGAATGAAATGAAAAGGTGTCTTGATTTTCGAACGTATTGGAAGTTGATATTCTGTTAAAAATTAATATAATCAAGACAGATTGCAAACAGAAGAACATAATTTGTATATTTTAATGAAAATTTATCTCCAGATCGAATTCATTCTCTGGAGTAACTCGTTCGACCTCATCCAACCGATTCTCTCGCCCAGAATATGGATATGGTGGCGGTTACATGGCTCGTTCCGTCAACAAATGCGGTAATTCAAAAAACTGTGTGATAGTTGAAAGTGCTTTTTTAATTGTGCTAGTTGTCCTGATTGGTGTTCTCGCACTCTATTTTTGTGTTCTAGCCATCTGACCCTTCATTTAAAACGTGTTTTTTTTCCAAATTCAGGTCACTAAAAATTGTACATATTTCCTTTCCAACCAAGTGTTTCAAAACTGATTATTTTTTTCATTGAATTCGAAGTTTTCAACACAAAAAAACTTGGTTGGTACAGGCAATATATTTTAGAATGAATCGGGTTGTTGTAACAAAATTTTTTAATTCTATAATTGAAATGAAACGTTTTGTCCTCGTTTTTTGATATGATGATACAAAACAACAAAAAAGATGCACAATCTTTTTTGATATTATTATGCACCAGCTGTTCAAAACACCCACGTTTTTTGCCGGCTTTCGCTCTCTTGAGCGATCGGGAAAGAAAGGTTACAACAACTCGATTTTTATAAAGTTGTATTCTAAACTTTGACACTTGTGATAACATGTTTCTTGTGTTCTTGGAAGAACAAAAAATACCTTTAACTGGAAGTAAAAAAGCCTAAGAACAGGATAAGATTAAGGATTTTATGGCTTGTTAGTTTTTTCACAAACATCTGATCCTGTTTGCAAAACATCTCCAGTAAAATAAGCACAAAAATTGTTTTCAGGAAGCTCGCTGTTCGGAAGAAGTTTGGCTGCTACAGCTCTCACCAAAACTCCACCATTCCACAACGTTGGTGTTCAACGTAGCACTCCACATTTCACCGACAAGTTAGATTATTTTTTGTGACTTGAATGTGATTGGTTTTTCAGGTATCCATATGTCAGATACAGTTATGGAAACACCGATACTGCTCTTGGAATCTTGACTCAATCGGAATCGGTAAGGACTGAGAGAACAATAATGATGTTATTGAATTTGAATAAATTGAGCCAGATATTATTTATAAAATGAACCATAAGTTCAAATTACATTTTTTTAGATCTACAACAGACATGCTGGTGTTCGCGACATTGGAACAAAACGCTGGTTGGAAGGAAAACTCAATGCTTACAACACTTCTCTTTTCACAAGACCCGATTACCAAAAACGTGTTGAGAGACCAGTTGCTTCCTCGAGAAACTATGTCAGGTAGGAGACAAACGTTTCAAACATTTTTTAGCATGAGATAGCGGATTTCAGATATATGCCAGTTGACGATGCTTTGGATATGTACAAAAAACGATGCATGACTGTAGGAACTCTTTCAAAAGTGAGCAATTTCAAAATCATCTCTCATTTTTGAACTCTTTGTGTTTTAGTATTGGTTATCCCCAGCAACATGGGCTTCTCGACGTGAGAAAGAGTTGAACCTTTCATCATCGTTGAGTCGTGGAAACTATTCCTATTCCAGCAGATTTGACAGGTTTGTCATTGTCTTTAGGAATTTCAAAATGTTCTAATTTTTTCAGACTTGGTGGACGAACCTTCTAAAAATCTCGAAATCAACAAAAACACTACAAAATCTTAAACAAGTAAATTTCCATAATAATACATTCTTTCATTTCTTCCACGAATTTTTTTTTCAAAAAAAAAAAAACGATTGTCGGTTTTCTATTGACCTTGAAAAATTGTTTGAAATTTATAAATAAACGAATTTTATTATTTGCCCGTTTTTCAAAAGTGTTCAATAAACTCTGTGTTGTTTCTCTATGTTGTTTTTGTGGTCTGCGTCTCTTTTTTGTGCATCCATTTTGTTTGTTGCTATGGCATTCTCACTCTTCTTGTCTGAATCATTTTTATTTTCGAAGGTCGCTTATAAGCCATTTTTTCTATGTTGTAGCCGATGTATGATGAGAGTTTGTTTATTCAAAAGTGTTTCATTTACCTTGTTCTCTTAATTTGCTTGATAAAAAAGTTGTAGATAAAAGTGCCCATTTTTTCAGCAACTTTATTTTTCGTGTTTTTTCGAGAAAAATAATCAATCATGGTCGTTGGTGGAACTTTCACTCTCAACACTGGACACCAAATTCCAATGATTGGATTGGGAACATCTAAAATTATTGAAGATGTTGATTCGAGTGTCGAGGCTGCTCTTCGCACTGGTTATCGTCTTTTCGACACTGCCAGAATCTACAACAACGAAGCAGTGTTGGGAGAAGTCTTGAAAAAGAAACTCGAACTCTTGAACATCAAACGTGAAGAGATTTTCATCACCACCAAAGCTCCAATCATCAATGAAAACACTTCTGCGTCAGTCGACCAACATATTGCTGATTCCCTCAGCCGTCTTCAAGTCGAGTGAGTTTGCTGTTCCTCAAAATATTCAATTTTCATTTTTTTTTTCTCAGTTATATTGACCTCGTGCTCATTCACTACCCAATGGATCGTTTCACTGGAGTCCACGCAGACAAAGAGGTCAACGCTAAATCGAGAAAAATTGTCTACCAAAAACTCGAAGAATACGTTGACAAGGGGCTCATTCGATCGATTGGAGTTTCCAACTACGAGCCGTACCATCTTCACGAGCTCTTCGAATATGCCCGCATCAGACCAAGTCTCAACCAATTCGAATACCATCCATATCTCACAAAACCACAAACTGTTGAAGTTTGCAAGCGATATGGAATCTTCCCACAGGTTTGAAAACAAAATATATGTAATAAATAAAAATTCTGTTGTTTCAGGCTTTCTCAAGCTTGTTGACTGGAAACACAGAGATTTACACCGAGCCACTCATCATTGAGCTTTCCAAAAAGTACAATGTCTCTGCCCAAGTCATCCTCTACGCGTTTGCCCTTAACACCGGCCTTGGAATCATTCCAAAGTCATCCACCCCATCCAGAATTGAATCCAACTTGCATGTTGTTGCTAGTATCAAATTCACTGATGCCGAAATCAAACAACTTTCGGATTTGGACAGAAACGCCGTTTTCTCTGATTGCTACTCGTGGAAAACTCTCTAAATTTGCATAATTCAAATATCTTTCCATTTATTGTAACATTTTATCATCATATTCATAATGAAGCATTGTGAATGATCAAAAAACCCACAACTGATTGATTTGTGAACTCTGTGAACGAATGGGAAGGAAAAATTACTATGACCCAACATCAGGTCACATAAACACAAAAAATCTGTCTTATGTCTCGGCTCTCTCCGTCTTTTGCACTGTCTCACACAATTTACTAGCCTTGAACACGTTGTGCGATATGTTTTTTGCTTTGTATAAATAGCAAGTAGTTGCCTTATTTCTCTCCCGCGCAACTCTCTTCTCCATTTTCTATGTTTTTAAAAGTTTTTTCTATATTTAGGTTCTGTTAAAATGATCAAAAATATTATTAGGAAAATGGTTGTTGGTGGAACTCGTAAACTGAACTCTGGTTTCGAAATTCCAATGATCGGTATGGGATGCTCTAGAAATATTGAACAATTGGACGCAAGTGTTGAGACAGCGTTGAAGTCGGGTTATCGACTTTTTGACACTGCACGAATTTACAACAATGAGAAGGAGCTCGGAGAATCTCTGAAGGTAATCGCTTTTTAGTTCGGTTTTTTAAAAAATATGTTCACAAAAAATGTTGATAACAATCATAAGTGATATGATCAAATGATCAGTACATACTGGAATAAATACATGTTTTCCTGATATATTTAATTGATTTTGATGGGTCAGGAAAAGTTTAGTGGTCTATAGTTGAAGATGTGCCGTTTTTAAATCTAATCTATTAATTAGATAACTATAGTTTATTCCAAGATGGATAATCCTCTTTAACTTTCATTGCACTTTACTTTTTTTTGTACCTCATCTGATCAAACATGGATTTTTATACTAACATGAACAGCAACAACAACAAAAAAGCGAAAAAATAAAGAATTTCATTGAGTGATTGCAATTAACAATTCGAATAAAATTTTCAGAGACATCTGGAAGCGTTGAGCATCAGAAGAGAAGATGTTTTCATAACAACCAAGGTTCCAACAATCAACGACAGTCCAGCTGAATCGGTCGATAAGCATATTGCGGATTCATTGAATCGTCTGCAAGTAGAGTGAGTTTCGAATGAAAAATAAATAAACAATACATTGAAAACTATTTTCAGCTACATTGATCTAGTCCTCATTCATTATCCAAGAGATCGTGATACTGGAATTGATAATGAGAAAGATGTCAATGTCAACGGTCGGAAAGCTGTCTATCAGAAACTTGAAGAATATGTTGATCGTGGAATCATCAGATCTATCGGAGTGTCGAATTACGAAACATATCATCTCAACGAACTTTTCCAGTTTGCACGGATCAAACCTAGTGTTAATCAAATTGAATATCAACCATACTGCACCAAACCTCAAGTGATCGAAATTTGCAATCAGAATAATATTTTCGTGCAGGTAAATTTTTTTAATCGTTTCCAATAATAGCTCTGACATTTCAGGCATACTCAAGTCTATGTTGGGGTAATCAAGAAGTTTTAAATGAGCCAATTATCACCCAACTAGTCAAAAAACACAATGTCTCTGCACAAGTGAGTCAATTACGTCATGTGATATTTTGAAAAATATACATTTCAGACTATTCTCTATGCGTTTGCTGTGAACGCTGGAGTAGGAATCATTCCAAAATCTGCGACGCCTTCTAGAATCTCAGATAACCTCAATGTGGTCGCTGGAGTCAAGTTAACAGATTCAGAACTGAACCAAGTTTTGGATCTTGATAGGAACCAACAATTCTGCCCGAGATGCTATCCATGGAGAGTTCTATAAACTTTATTGTTTACCTTAATTTTTTTTTCATAAAGAAATAAACAATATTGAAATAAAGTTTCCCCCAAGAATAGTATGTTTACAGAAAATAGACAACTTACAGATTTGGACACAAAATCTTTTCATCTCTAAACTTCTTGTCATACGAATATCTAAACTGTCATTTTATGACCTGAAACAAATTTTCATGATTGATTAACACCAAAACCAGTTCATGAACTCGCTGAACTTGTGAGAAGAAACTATACGCACCTAACACCAGATCAAAAAGTGACACCAAAAATCAGTTTCTGTTCTCTTATTTCTTTATACTGTCTTGTCCAGTTTACCAGCCTTGAATGTTTTCTATAAATAAGAAATGTTTTTTTTTTACTTTAACACTGCAATACTATATTCTTTTTTGGTGTTTTTTTTATTTTTAAAGGAATTCTATATTTTCATCGTTACAATTAAGTGTGGCCATGAACTTTCCCCTCAATTTGCTTATCACTAACTTTATATAGTTTTTCAATTTTAAGATTAGTTATGAATAATCGTATTTATTTCACGTGTTTTGAGAATGATCGTTCCTTTGTAAGTTAAGGTTGGGAAAAATGATCAAAAATGTTATTAAGAAGATGGTTGTTGGTGGAACTCGCAAACTGAACTCTGGTTTTGAAATTCCGATGATTGGTATGGGATGTTCAAGAAACATTGAACAGTTGGATGCAAGTGTCGAGGTCGCTTTGAAATCAGGTTATCGACTGTTTGACACTGCACGAATTTATAACAATGAACAAGTGTTGGGTGACTCTTTGAAGGTAAGACGTTTATCAAAACAAGCAAAAAGTGCTGACATTTAAGTTTTCCTAATTAATAATATTATGAATCATATGGATGTTTGTATGTTAGCATTCATTTTCGAAAAAAAATTATTGTTTTGCTCAACCAATAATTGTGTTTTCTTGCTCAAAAAATCCATACTCGTTTCAAAAACATATTTCGAATACACATAAAGCTTACAATAATTTCCCGTAAGCCTCTAAATCCATGGCTAATGAGTTATTTTTAGATTAGTTTCGGTGAAAACACATGGTAATAAAAATTCCAATAATACACGGATCAAATATACTTCCTTAATGTGAATGAGAAAAAAGGCTAAAGTTTTACAGAAACATCTCAAAGAGTTGAATATCAAACGAGAGGATATTTTTATCACTACAAAAGTCCCAACAATCAACGAAAGTCCAGCTGAATCAGTAGATCAACATATCGCAGATTCTTTGAAACGTCTTCAAACAGAGTGAGTGTCAGACTATGAAACGCGAAAGTATAGTTCTTGGGGTTTCCAGCTACATTGATCTTGTTCTCGTTCACTATCCAAGAGATCGTTATACTGGAAAAGACGAAGAAAAAGAAACTAATATTCGTGGCAGAAAAATTGTCTACCAAAAACTTGAAGAATATGTCGATCGTGGAATTATCAGATCGATAGGAGTTTCCAATTACGAAGTTTATCATTTGAATGAACTTCTGCGATTTGCTCGAGTCAAACCTAGTGTGAATCAAATTGAATATACACCATACTGCACAAAACCGCAAATTGTAGAAGTTTGCAATGATAATGGAATTTTCGTACAAGTATGTTGCATATAAATTTTTCTTTTTTCCACAAATTTTTTCAGGCTTTCTCAAGCTTGTGTTGGGGTGATCAACAAATTTTGAATGAGCCGATCATCACTGAACTTGTCAAAAAATACAATGTTTCACCACAAGTACGTTTATTCAAAATAAAAATTCACCATCGACCAAAAATGTTTCAGACAATCCTATATGCCTTTGCTGTAAACGCTGGAGTAGGTATCATCCCAAAGTCAGCAACACCTTCAAGAATTAATGACAACCTGAACCTTGTGGATAGTGTCAAGTTCACAGATACGGAGTTGAATCAAGTTTTGGATTTGGATAGAAATCATCAATTCCGGGCAGGTAGCCGCTCATGGAGAGTTCTTTGAATTTTTTCAATCAAAATGGGTTTATTAGGAAGCGTTCATTACTAATCACAGTGTTTCAATAAATATAAATCGCATTTGGAAAAAGGAATGTTTAACGTACATACAAAGTGTTTTACAATGGTTGCTTGGTTGGAAGTGGTGGAGCTTGTTGCGAATACGCTGGTGGCCCAACATTTGGATTGAATCCTGGTTGTGGTGGTGGAACATTTGCATATCCTGGTGGTGCGGGTACAGTTCCAACCGCTTGGAATTGTCCAGATGGATAAGGTGTAGTTTGTCCAATTCCTGGATATGGTGGTGGAATATCGTAGATATAGACGTTTCCAACTGGTGGTTGTTCTGGGAAGATATGAACTGGCGCTTGGAATCCTTGATAGGTTCCTTGTTGCGCAACGTAGTATGCCGGTGCGGCTTGGTAGAATGTTTGTTGTTGTGGTTGTGGTGCTCCGGCTCCATAGGCCGGTGGTGCGGAGAATGGGCGAGAGCGAGAGGCAAGATCGGCAGCTCTCAATAAAGCCTCTCCGAATTCGATGCATCCTCCTTTGGGGAATGATAATCTCCATTCTGGGCATCCATCGAAGTTACCTCCGGGGAGAGGTTGAACCCATCCTTTCAAGTAGTTTGGAGCAAGAAGTGGTTGTTCCAGTTTTACATCTCGAACACTGTGGAACGGCATTGCGAACGATTTGAATTCATCTTTCTTCGACGAATTCATAAAGATTATCTAAACTCAAGATTTAGATTAACCCAATTATCAAAGAGGTACTCACTCTATGTGATGTCAGATAGAGCGCTCCTGATTTGGTTGACTTGAATGACTTCACGTCATATTTTTCAAATTTCAATTTCACATCCGTCGTGTAGAGAAGGATCCTACAAAATTGCCAATTTCGAGACTAATGAAAAATGACGTCATCTTGCGAAATTCAATTTTTTATTCCCAATTTATCCAAAACAGCCTTATTTTATCTAGCGACGTCAGAAATAACTCACATTTCACCATTGTATATCAAGACACCATTTCCATCTGGGGTATGCGACGTATTCAACGACATGTTGTTGTATTCCTGAAAAAAAAACGAAATAATGGAAACGATAAACAAAATAAAAGCGAAATATGAACAAGGAAAAAATGCGTCAATAACTATTTCGAAATAATTCTCGAGATAAGCAAGCGAGACGGCAAAAAATGAATAAATAAAAAACACTGCACATGATTCATTTCTCACAGGGACGAAAGGCATACTGAGAGAAGTGGCATTGGTTGGAGTGTCGTTGGAATCAAATGACAGGAACGAAGGTTTTATTATATTATATCGGTGAACGCTGAAAACAAGGGGAAACATACTCAAAAAAAAACATGATACAAATTCAGAATTTCTGATTAATTAGAATTGAAGAATAATAAAGTTCTCCGAAAATTTTAAACTAACAAAAGATAAGTATCAATGATTCATTTTTTTTGTTTGGGTTTCTTATCATACCAACTAAAACCTTCAGTAATCACATGTCAAAGTTGGGAAAAAACTAAACAAGAAAATTTTTGCTTCCTAAACAAACCGTGAGTTCAAATGTTGAATTATTCAGGAATAATGTGACAGAAACAAGATAATTGTTTGGTGTTTCGAAATCCATAAACCGTTATATGAATAAACAGAAAATGACCCAACATTTTTTCGTAAAATAATTTGGATGTGAGCATTGTGTGTTGTAATTGAAAATAATAACAGTTCAAACCGCTGAAAGTTTTAAAAATCTGATTAAAGAATCAAGATTAGGACAGAGTTTTACGAAAAACTTATATTTAGAAAACCCCTAGAATGTTCTACGAATGAGGCCATATTTTCCTTTTTTTTGGATTCTGATACAAAAAGTTTATGATAGACAATGTACCTTTTTTCAGTCATAAATTGCTTTTTCTTCGAACTCGGAAGCCTGATTAGAAATTCACTCTTATAGTTATTTTTCTGAAGATTCAGAAAAATCCAATTTGAGAGCTCAAAGATGAAACTATTTCAATATTCAAAATGAGGTAACATGCATGATTCATCTCATAAAATTAATTTTCCCAAGTTTTCGTTCTTTTTCCCACAGTCAGTTTAGTTTGGACCTGGTTGGCCGGCACAAAACAAACATTATTTTTTACAAAACGTGATATGAAAAAATATTCATTTTTCTAGTAAAGGATATTGGGGAACATTCTTGTTCGATCCACAACCAAAAAATATTTGTGTGTAAAATTTTATTCCATTAATTTCTGAGTTTTCACATTACTCTCTATAACAGGAAGGTCTACACATTGAGTTCTATAAAAGTATTTTTGCCAAAACTTGAGGGTAAATTAGCTTGATTTACATCGGCTCAGAAAAAGTACATAAAAATAAATGTTTTTGTAGTATTCACGAAACTTTGCTCTCATTTTTTCAGGATGTATTTCATTTTTGCAAATACTATTTCATTTTTGCAAATAGACTATTTCATTTTTGCAAATATCATTTTTCCCCATTCCGTATATAACAGATTTCAAATTAGCAAATTGTAGTTCTTCTGAAAAATCGTACTTCGTATATGTGTTTTGAAAAACCAATATTCAGATTTTGCAGCACATAGTTAGAGTTTTTGTGGCATGTCTCAAAATGTTCTTTGTTTCCTCGAAAACATTAACATCAGGAAAAATAAAAAATTTTTCCAACATTTTCAAACATGGAGTTTTAATTTCCTGAATGTTTTTTTAAAAATTGACAAAGAGTTGACGCTCATATGATTTTTCTCACTTTAAAAAAATATGATAGATTATCAGATGAATTTTTCAATGTTTTTGAATCATTTTTCATGCATAAAAACGAGGAAAGCCTCCCGGACAGAATGATTCTCGGAATATTCAACCTGACCATTCTTGAAAACGAGAAAAAAATCAAAATTAATGAAGGTAATCATTCTTGGACTTCCTCGACATTTTTCGAGGGAAAACAGGCAAAAATGTCGAGCCTTGATTTACATTTGCTAAGAGAGATTTGATTTACATTTGCTAAGAGAGATTTACATTTGCTAAGAACTATGATTTTTTTTCTGGATTTCATTACAGTCTAATTTTTGTCTTTAATGTGTTCGAAACGAAATTTCGAGGGTTCTACAGAACCCATCTATACACAATATTTATATCCATGCATATCCATAAAAATATTTTTTTGCAATTCGTAACTGGAACCCACACTCAAAATTTTATTTTGTTTTGTACAAGCCTCGCTGCCAAGCTCTATTCAATATCCGGCAAGTAACAAAATTTAATAGTCTTTGAATATCTTGTCCTTTTGTTTATTATTCGCTTGGATAAAACAATCTTGTCGGCTAAGCTAACTCTTGAGTTATGTACATTTCCGTATGAAGTACACCAGAGCCAACTTATGAATTATAGATCAACGTTCTTTTGTTGCTTTCTTACCTTGTATCATTCTTTTTCTGCTTCGGGTTTAGGTTTTTTTTTGACTGAAGTCGGAACGAGTTTTTTTGTGTATGAATTTTCGAAGGTTTTTGAAAGTCAGTGTATGAATATAGAACTGCGTCAATGAAATTCATACTGTATATTTTGGTTTATCCAGTAATTTGATCCTTCTTTTCTAAACTAGCGATATTTTCTATGAACAATTACGCAAACATTCCACAAATATCAATTCTTCGTTCAACTAAGTCAAACAAGGAATATTTTGTAGTTTCTCTATTATAAAAATTATCAATCTATTTGTGTTAGCCATGCAATTTCCGTTATTTTTTATTTTGGTCACTAGTTTAATTACTTCTAGGCACCAATCATTGAAAATTATTTTTTGATTTATCACTTCAATTTGGTGTTAGAAAACGCTCATAGATTTGTTGTGATAGTAATGAAACTAGAACGGATCTTGAGAATCTGGAGGTAGACTTTTAGTTTCAACCCTATTTAATTTTAGGAGATTTAGTTCTCAAGCTTTCAAAGTAAGTTAATGTCCAGAGGATATATTCGTGCCAAAGACGTTTTGAATAACTTAATTGTCTCATAATAAATGTGAAGGTCTAAATTTGGTTCTAGGACCTTTATTTGTATTTGGAAAAATTTAACTCGACCAGTATATCTGATTGTTTTATTTGGAGAAAATTACAGTCTTTCACGTCAATTACTGAAATTGAAAATATTTCGAGTGTTTTTTCTCACATGAATTGGAAAAAAAACAACGCAAAAATTCATTTCCGGAAAGAAATGGGTTTATAATTTGCATGCTCTCAAATGTAATTTTTCTGTTTTGTTCTGAAATTAATTGTAATCTTGATAGTATCAAGATTATATTTCAATTTGTCTGAAGTTGGACTCATCTTTTGAAACTAATTTCATTAAGAGAGAAAATTCTGCAGTTGTATTTTTGTCATTCAATTCTATCCAAAAATTCCCCCCGTAATTTCTTGTTTTCAAGTAGAATGAAGTTCTCTAATCGTTCGAGTTAAATAGTTCACCGAATGTTTTGTAACAAATTCCTAGGATTTTTTGTTTTTGTGACTAATTTCCCATACAAAGAATAACGTTGTTTTTGCTTCATCTCGTTCAAACATTAGATTCGACAAAGTCCCTTCTCACTATGTCGTCTCATTATTGTGGGCGAAAAAAAAGAAAATGATTATTTTTTTTGTGTGTTTTTTTCAGAATTTTAATTTGGATTTTTCTTATAATCTTCAATAGGCATAGCTTGTTTTGTGATTTTTTTGAGAACATTTTCTTGCAAAAATTACAATACCTCGAACGGAACTTTACTATGTATTCGTTAAAGAGGGGGGGGAGTATGGGCAAGTTCTTCACGATTATTCTTAAGATTTTGTACTTCGAATGAATCCGTGAGTTCTTTTTTCCAATCTGCCAATTACAGAGTTGAAATTTGGCATTCAACTTGGAGTAGGGAATATCTGTTATTAAAATATTGTATTTTTGAATCTCTAGCATAACTCAAATCAGACAAAGTCAGAAGACACCTAAATTCATCTTACCTTCAAACTGCTAGCTCTAGTTTTTGTGTTGTAACTATAAAATACGAATAATTTTGTAAAGTAAATAACCCTTAAACCAATTTGCGTGTTTTTATTTTCCACCGTTGAGATAATCCAATTTGGCTCTATTCCATTAATTCAAATAATACTTATTTCCATTAAAAATTCATTGTGCATTTAATGTTTCTTTCAATCCCTCAAAAGACACATTTCTTCGTCCCAGCCGATTTACACAATCAGAAAGCAATTTGCATCTTTTAACCCGTGTGTACTTCATTCAAAGTTTCTTTTTTCCGTGTCTTGAACTTTTATTTGAACCTAATCTCTCTTTTTGTTTGAACATCTACTACTGAAAGATACAAAAAAAGAATATAACGCAGTTTTTTCTAGAAATTGAATTTGTAATACTTTTGTCTGGGAGTTTGTTTTTTTCGCGATGATAAGATGATTGAATTGTTATTCAGCATTTTCGGCTATAATTCATCATTTACAATAAACATGTTTTTCCTTTTTTGCATTCGATTAGGATTTATGAAAGCTCATGAATCAGATGATATCATACTTTGAAACCGTGCATTTTTTTAATCAACATGCAACATCTTTTGAAATTGTTCGAGCGTTAAAATTGAATTTTTTATTCATTCATTCTATGTATTTATTTTCTTATTTACCTGCTTCTTCTTCTAAGAATTGAATTACAATTGTAGATAAAAACTGGTAGATTGGTTTCTTCCCCTTTTTTGTGGAATAGTATTTTAGAGTATTTTTAAATGCATTTGTATCCAATCCAATCATGAGAACAAACTACGTTTTTGCTGCCAATTCAAATCATTTTCAAATACACAGAAAATATGTTTTACAAGAAAAGTCGTCAAGTAAAAAAAAGTATAAAAAGCAAGAGTGTGTGAAAATTGAAATGGGAGTTCGTTGTTGTTGTTGTTTTTTTTTAAAGATAAACACACTGCGAACTTCACTATGAACAACCCAATAAGTAGTCCAAAGCTCGAAAACAGTTTTTTATGAACACTTTATGAATCAATGAAGTGAATAAGTTAGATTCAGAATTGATGAAAATGCTTTGTGTTTCCAGTTGTGAGATTTTTCTCTGAAAAATAGAAATTCGCATACTATTTACAGTAAAAATTGAGGTTTCTCAATGATGTTGACTCTTTTTTGTTTTCAATCAAAAACATTGTTTTTTGGTGAACTGCTTGGTTGTTCACACGCGGAACCTTATCTTCAAACCTATAGTGTTGTCAGGAATATTTAAACCTAATCAAAAACATAAAAATAAGTTCATAGCTGTAGGAAGTGTTACATTCAAAAGGTCTAACACGAAAGTTGACAAAAACAGTTTTATATCATTTTTTCATGTGTGTGTTTCAGCCTTCAAAATTTCTACAATTTTAGTCGGTTCTCTTAACGATTTGAAATACAGGAAAATATTGAGGAAATCGGAACGATATGGTTTTCGGAATAATAACGGATGAACTATATCTGTCCGTTTTGAGAGCTCTATCGGATAAATTGAATTGAATTGTGTGGCATTGGAAAAGCCCAAATTAAAAGGTTTTGGAGTTTTGAGAGATTGAGAGTGCACAGTGTTTAGTTGCAAAACAAAAAAAATTATATCCAAAATCACAGAAAATATACTTTGTTGTAAATTTTTCTAGTTGATACTGTTTGCCTTTTGCAGTTATTCTCCAAATAAGTTTGACTGATATTTGAATGAACTGATGTGAATAAATTATTAATAATTAAGGAAGATAAAACAAATACACATGTTCATTGAACTTTTGATATTTTCAATAGTTCAAGAAACTATGATTTTATCATGATATACCTTTTATTATATAATTCATACGGTAACCACTTGAATGTCATTCAATGGCTAGACTTGAAAGAGTTTTTGAACTCAAAAAACGGGTTCTTTAATTCAGTTTGTCAAAGTCCCATTCAGAAATTTCAAAGTCTCTTTTTCACAAAAACGTTCACGAAATTTCTCTAAAAATGTTTTCTTGAACATTTTTGTGTGTTCAATGATAACCAAAAATATCCGGAACACTAGTTTTATTTATTTTTAGTTGTTTGAAAAAGTGATTTTGACTTTTCTTCTTCTTTCCTGCAGTTTTAAGAGGATTCTCTGGAATTGAGAAAAAACAACATTTTTTGGAAGAAAAACAAGGCGGATCGGATAATCCGCGGTTTTGAAATAATAAAAAAAATGTCAAGATTATTTGAATCATTATTCTATTTCAGATGTTTTTCATTCATTCTCTTCCTAGATGATTGAATTGGGTTCCCCGGTTTGGAAACTTGAAAAATTAAGTTGTAGACTTCGTTTTTATGTTTTATTCAAGATTTTTGTGCTATTTTTGAGCACAGTAGACCTGCTACAAAACATTGTATTCAAATTAAAATTCTTTTTCAGTTTTTCTCATTAGTTGATTGGAAAATCTGGAACTACGGTACTTGCACGAATTGTAGGTAAAGACTATATTTTTTAGTTTTTTCCGGTTTGTTATTCCCTCAGTTTTGTAGACAAAACGTATTTTGATCAAGATTCTTATATGGTAGTAGTTTGATTTAGGTTGATTCGAGGATTATCGAGGATAAAAGATTATCGTTTTTATCTGAGTGCGAGCTCAGAGTTCATCCTCTTATCAATATAACCAGTTACTCTGATCTACCTGATTTTAAGTTATTTGTGTTTTTTTTCGAAACGTGTGTTTTTGTTTTAACACTCAAGTGAATTTTTTTGATATTTCGATACTTTTTGTGCAATTTTCTCACTGTTAAATGAATTATATTCATCCACACAGTTTCAATAAAATTTATTTCTGAAATAAAAAAATGTATAAAGGAGTCATGTTCTCCAGGAGTGTTCCAATCGAACATTCTCAAAATAAAAATGAAGAATGTGGAAGTTTTCTGGATTGGGGAATCTTTCTGTTTTTTTTTTCAGCTATATAGAATTTTTCTCCAATGCATGACTGAATATTTGATTTGTATGAATAAACAATTATAAAAAAAACGATGGTGGAATACGAAGATCTGAATTTTTCAAAACGGAAGTTGTAGAAATACTTAACATAGTTGGGACATTACTCGCAGTTGAAACACTTCATTGATCCATTTTCATACTTTATCACCTCGTAAGAATGGTTGACAAACCATGGAGGACCTTCTAAGTGATTCGAAACAAGATCTCCTGAAGTACTAAAGTAATCTAAAACTTGTGTAAAAATGATTTTGAAAGTAATCTCACGTAAAACTATCAGTTTTTTTTTTTGAAATCGTAAGAAAGTGATGCAGATACATTGCAGATTTGAACAAACAAGAGGTAGAGAGGTATACCGTGCGAATTGTTTTTCTGCTAGTTCGTTTTCTTTTTTTTTTTTCTTTTTTTTCGTGTGTGAACTGATTTTGAGTAACTGTTGGTGATTCATGTATCAAAAAAAATTTTTGTTCCATCAATGCCCTCTTTTCGAATCGGACATTCGCAACGTATGTTTACTTCTTACAATTAATTGCAAAACGACTTGAAAGTGATTAATGGCACTCTTGCATAAAAAATTAAAAACCTAATAGAGCTATCAATTTTGTTCGAAAATAAATATTAATATTTCCTCCAAAAAGTGACCGCTTTGTTACTAGACATCCAAATATAGTCTTATTTTGTCTTGATTAGTCTGGCATTAAAAAAATATTGAGAATGCTAACTTCATGACTAGATTGAACTTTGCTTCATTCCGAATCAGAGATTAAATTTTTCGAACAGTAAACGTCATTGACTCAACTCGAAAGGAATATAAAGTAAAGAATTTCTGATTATTCATCAAATTATTTCGCATCACTTCACCTTTTGGTGTTTGGAGAAGATCAGGCTGAAAAGGAAGCATTAGAAGGAGAAGAAGAAGGAGCAGAAGAAGGAAAAAAACGTCTGACTTCTTTGCGTGTATTGCTCTTTTTAGCTCATAGTTTTGAGTATATGAAGAGGCGACACACACAGCGCCACATTTCTGATATCTCTATTTTTCTACTCGTTTTGTTTCTAAACGATATTTCGCTACTATTCAAGGTTCAGTAACTTTATTTAACAAGAAGACAACATCCTTCACATTCACATTTAACTACGTTTTCTTCTCCTTTTATTTCGCTCGTTCTGTCTGAAAATAGAAGCTGAAGACGTTGCGTTTCCTTCTCTTCGAAAACAAACAATCCATCCATCCTTTCTCTTTGAATCAACGCACGAACCGCCGATTATTCTTTTCCTTTCCATTACATTTCAAAAATGCAAGAGATTTTTGTGTCGCGAGAGTACTACGAGGTTAGTTTAATGGGGATTACTGTAGTTTAAGTTATTCATTCTGAAATTGGTTTTTTTTTAGAGAACCACATCCGTTCAAAAACTATAATTTTTAAGCGTTCTCAACGTTTTCCAAAGAAGAATTCAAAAATCTCTTTGATGTCATTTCTTGCATAAAGTTGTTATTTTCATTTCAACTCTTGAAAAATTCAGTATTTTTCGTTTCACGGTATTAGCATGTTTTATTACCTTCAAAATTGATCAACTCAACCGTGAAATTATATTACTTATCGCGTGTTTTTTTTCTGATAAGTAGAAATTGAATTATTTGTACTTTCACATATAAATAATTCAATTGGAAACAGGTTGAACAAAAATAATTTTACTTTACTTATAAAACAAACTCTTTTACAAAAACCAAGTTTTCAATTATTAAATCAATTTTCTCAATTCACCCTGAATAGAGCACCAGGTTTGCACTTTTTTCTCACAATATATGAGAAAAAATTCAACATGTTCATGCTAACTCCATATTACTCGAAAAACTCATATTCGAAAAAAACGCCTGGAGGCCAGTTCAAATTCATCTCTGAACATATGATGTCAAGCGATCAGATTACGAAAAATGAACTTTCATACATTCTGAATCGACATCCATCTCAGACAATCCTAGACCTAAGCACATAATTATCCTGCAGATTTATTCATGAAGTGGAAAAAGTTTGAATATTCAAAATTGTGGAATTTGAAGAAATATCTTTCTAGAAAAACAACTATTTTTCAACAATTCATTTTGTTGATTTATAGATTTTTGATCTTATGAATTCAGATGTTTTGAAGAAATGTTTTTCAGAACCTCAATTTTCAATTTTATGTCTACTATTTTTCAATTTTTCATTAATAGCCGCAGGCTTGTTTTTCGAAAAATACCATCTATTAAATATAATATTTATATATATATGCTTTTCTCCTATTTTCTCGCAACATTTTTTCTCCTCGCCAAATTAGATTTTTATTTTTTTATTTTGACTGCGACATAAGAAAAAAAGTTATCACGAATCTCGAGTATATCAATAATTCATGAATATTTTCTTTCAGTATGTTTTCCTCTTCCTGGAATGAAGATATTTTAACCAATTTCACCTGCTTCCTCAATTAAACAAGTGTTGTTTAAAAAAACTGATAATTCGATTTTTGTTGTTTTTCTCAGACAACTCTTGAGCTCAAGTATTTCCCTGTTTTTTTCGAGGGAAACTTTTTATTTTTGAAACAGAAATACCAACATGACGTAAATAAACTAAGTTAACCTACATTTTTAAGTGAAATAATTGATTCCTCGTAATTTTGGCAATTTCGAAAAAAGCTTAAACGAAGCTTATTATTTTATGTTAAGATCGTTTTACTTATATACAAAGTGACTGGAAATTTACTTGACTATCTAGAAGAGAAAATAAATAATCACACTTATTATGTTCAATGATTCGTATAAGGTAACTTTTTTTTCTGAAAAGATATAAGTTTTCTAATAATTTATGCATTGTTTTGATTCGCAAAATGTCTCATGAAAATCATTTTTGATTCTCTTTCGCTTGCAAGAAAAAAAAACTATCTTTCTTTTTTCTCTTTTTTAAATTTCTCCCGCTGGCATGACAAGGTAATTGAAGATATAGTGAAACAGCGCCCGGTTAGCTCAGTCGGTAGAGCACCAGACTCTTAATCTGGCTGTCGCGGGTTCGAGCCCCGCATCGGGCTGATGTGAATTTTTTTTGTTTTAATTTTTAGAAAGTACCTCACATAATTTGTTTAGACATAGAATACAAATGATGAGTTTCTACATATGTTAGTTAAAATGAACTTCCCTTTTCTCATGAAAAAATGTTTTTTTTATTCTGACCTCATCAAATGAGAATTTAATAGGGGATCAATGACTATAAATCTTCTAAAAAATAGGAGGTTTTTTGTCAAAGTTCAAACCAATGATTTCGAAATCCAATAAGTATTATTCCTACCCCCAGACCTCTGATGGTGTTTTTTAATCTCAAATGAAGACGCTTTCAAGTGATGAACTTTACTCCTAGTAATCTCGAAATCTGAAATACGAAAATTTGAATTGTGTTTTTCACAATTTTTTAATCTTTGGATTTTTCTCTCGTTGAACCTTTTTGTGAAAAAGATGAATATGTTGACTGTTCATGAGAGTTATATTGTAATATTACTTTCAGTGTAGTTTGAATACACTTTTGTATTGAAGAAATGAGTTGAGTAGATCATTAAGGTAGTTCAAATTAAAAGTACATTTGATAATGTAAGAAAACTTGGATTTGAGAAAAACTGATTTTTCTAGTTAGATTACCGTATTTACTCTATTATAAGGGTACCTCCAGTTGAAGGGCGCTTCTAATATAAGGGCACTCGCGACAGTTCTGATTAAGGCATTTGAAAAAATAATTTTTCGTTTTTAGTGCATTGATTTTGTTAATAAAACCCAGTAAAGTGGGAATTCATACAGTGAATCATCAAAAACGGGAAGGGACCCTCTAGAAATTAATTTTTTTCGATAATAGGAATACTAAAAATAATGGGTTGAAAAATAGAAGGGCATGCCCTTATATTAGAGAAAATACGGTATATTAACAGCCAAATTAGGCTCGGTATGAGCCAATTTTTTTGACCCAAAACACCACTCTAAAAATAAGGAAACCCTGTATATATTGCTCTTGTGAAAAAACTTTGATTATTTTCAAATGAGTTTGCTTTGAGTTGTTTCTGGTATAAATCCAGTCAAATAACATGATGCAGAAAAATAAACATTTCACGCTTTCGTAGTCTCGCTAATAATTAAATTTCACGAAAAAAAAAACGTTATTTTTCGAAGTCTTTTGTGCACTTCCGTGTTTCCTTTTCGAATGATGAAACGCCTCAAAAAGTTCAACTCTTTTTGTACTCATTCATCTTACATGTTTATTCTTAAATTAAATATCCTTTCCATATGATGTATAAAAAATTATGAGTCATTTTTCTTTTTTTTCAGGATTCAGGATCTCACAAATTGGAATTTGTGACCTTGTTTTTCTGTTTTTGTTTGTGTGTATGGGTGAAAAATTGGATTTTCTAGAAGATTCTAAAATTTTTAGGGGTAAAGAAACTAATTATATACATAAGACATCCGAAAAAAATAATTTTTTGGACTGCGTGGTTTCATTTTAACATCTACGTATCAGACAGAACAAATTATTCATCTTATTCATGGTTCTGTGAATAAATAAAATTAAAATGCTATTCAAATATCTGGAGAAATTGGATCTTCGTTTTTTTTTTTTTCATTTAGCAGCTGACAGGTTCATCATAACATTTGAAACATTTCTCCTTGCAGAAAAAAAAGATTCGCATCTCTTTTGATTGTTTTTTTGCAATGTTTTGATAGGTATGACGTGATTTCAGAAGGAAGAAAGTTGTTTTTCTGTTTACGATTAGCTAGATTTTCTCACTCTCAGGTTTTAGAAATCAGTTTCGAAGTTTCAGGTCTTCTCAGTCATTAGGCGTGAAATAATTCATTTCAATGATTTCATATTCATCAGAAATTTCAAAAATTTGTTTTAATCTAGTGAGTCAGTGACGTACACGATGTTTTGAATAACTGGGGATTCTTCATTTGCAACTAGCTCAATTTTCGGCCACTTTGATTTGTTTTTATGATTCATATGTATTCAAAATGATCTAAACTTTGTAGAGGGAATACCTGTGACATAGTTTGCGATATTTTCAAATTTTTAAACCTACGTCTGATTTTTGACGGTGGTATCGTCTAGATTATACTCATTTGTAGTTTCAGTTTGTAGTGTTCTGACTGATTTGAAAAATTGCGTAGCTGTTTAATCAGATTTTATCTTGCTTACCGCTATAATCTTGGAGTTCATGAGTATTTAGTTATCTACTTATAAGCGATCAACACATGAGTCAATTTATTATTTGTGTCGGACCGAGTTGTTTTCTAGCTATCTCTTGTAAGATCTTAGATGAAAAAAATTACAATTACAAACAAAAACAACAAAAAAAAACAAAATATAATTCGGATTGTTCTCTTGGGACTGATTTGTATTATAATGAGAATCTTCCTTTGAGAATCTTCCTTCTTCTCCATTCTATAGTTTCTTTTTTTTTATTTTCGATTCATCCGTAACTTTTGCATAAAAGAAGATCTTTATCCATTTTTCTCTCCGATTTTCCAGGAACAAAGTATATTCTTTTGAGACGTTTTCTATTTGAACCTTAATGTCTATTTTTACTACTAAACATTACCATTGAAATTAATTTATTTTTTGCTCAACGTTTTCTTTTCTTCCTCCACCCTACGTTTTGTTGTTTTCACCTTCAATTCCATTAACTTATTCAATTTGATTTTTTATCAAGCTTGTGAAAAATTAGTCATACGTCCCGCTCAGTCCGTGAGAATATACATATTTTTCTGTGATATCAACGTCGTCAAAATCAGAAATATGTTTTTTGCTCATACTTTTCCTGTGATCCATAACTTTTATTGCGTGAATGACTTATTATGCCGAAAATCACATTCCACAAAACCAAAATTATTTTCTTTTCAAATCTCATTTTTTTTCTCTTTGGTCTTATTTTATGATGATAGATAGAACAGCTGACAAGTAACATACAGGCATAAAAAGTAATCCGATATTTTCACACATTTTCAGTTTTGTTTTTTTTTTGTTCTTCACCCTTTGAACTGACAATATCCTCAACATAAATCAAACTCGATTAATTTTGCTATGCATCTGCAAAAAGCTTGTTTTTTTCAATAGTTATTCCTTGGAAAAACACTTCAAAACAAGATTAACTCAAGGGGATGAATATCATAAAAAGGTGCTCCCAAAATTAATGACAAAGTTTTTATCTGAGAAAGTAGCTGAACGAAGCTCCACGTTGAAAAAATTGAATATGTAACGTGTTCTGGAACTGCTCTAGATATTATAGTTGATCAAAAAAACAAGTTGGTTCCTCCTAAAATTCGTCCTTAGATAAATCTCGTGGTTGATTTTTCTTAGAAAGTCTAGAAAAATATCAAGTTTCCGCTACAGACAAAATTATTTTTCGTTTTTTTTTCCTTTTAATTTCCTCAAATACAAAGCCTCGCGCTAATAATTTCTTCGCGGTAAAAGAAGATGTGTAGTTATTTTCGAAGAACATGGATAAAACAACACTCAACTACATATCTTTTTGTTGTTTGAAAAATGACCTTCTTCAGATGAATATAAACATCTTCAGCCAACTAAACTGCACTCCTTCTTGTTTTGACTCACATTTTTTTGCCGACGAGAAAATACACTTACTTTATTATGCATACCACCATTTGCTAATTGCTTTTATAGATATTTGTCTCTTTTTCTCACTTGATATATTTTTTTCAGTTACTCATCTATCTCGTTTTCAGAAGTTACTACTTAATAAAAAGTGCAAAAGCGTCTTATTTGTCTCGCCATTTTCGATGACCTTCTACTTTTTTCTTCTACTTTTTCTGTTCTGTAGAAAAAAATAGATGTATAAATTTATCTGGATGTAAGAAGTCATGGATGGGTTAATTATTGTTGTCGGGTTGTGCACTCCGGGTTAGAAATAACAATGAAATTGATGAAAGGAAAATTTCATCTGTATTTTTTCTATTTATTCAATCTGAAAATGAGTAGATCTGATTACAGAGTGAATAAAAAATTCGAAAAAATAAAAGGGAAGGTTTTGTGTCGTTTTTAATTGCTCTATTCCTGCCGTCTTTCTTTTTTTTCCGCACGCCGTTTCTTTCAACATCATCAATCTGATTCAATTTTTCTTGACCTTTCTTATCCAATTTTATTTTTGAAATGTATACATTTTTGTTCAAAATGTCACTATTGTGTCGTCGCAGATATATCTAATATCTCGAAATGGAGGAACATGGATATATTATATAATCCTCTTTTTCTTGCTGGTCAAAGATTATTTGTTTTCTTTAATTAACGGGGAAAAAAGTCAACCCTCTTTTCTAATGAGTTATGTAATGTCCTATTAAGATGATGTCAAAACTTTTTCAAGAGAGAAGACAGAAGCATTTTTTCAGCATGCGATGAGTGATTCTTCGCAACATCTTCGTCTCGCATTGACGGTCACTCATTTGATGCTAGTTGCGCTCGGTTCGGTCAATCTCATTGTTATTTTACTCATTATCACTAGACCGTAAGTTTTAAATTAAAAATATTAATTGGGAAGAGTACAATTTTTTAAAGACTCTAATTTCTAATGTTTTTTGATGCTGACGTTGAATTTTCATGAGATACTAGGAAATTTTGCTGATTTTTTCCAATGAAAACTACTACTCAATTTATTTTATTTTTCATGAATAATTTTTAATGAGCCTTTGGAGAATTTTGTCACAACAGTTTTGAAAAAGAAATGATTTTATGGGATGTTTGAATAAAACTGGCAGGATTAAAAAAAACAAGAAGATATTTTAGGTACCTTCGATCAATAACCAATGTGTATATGATTGGTCTCTGCTTAGCTGACTTTATCTATCTAGCTGATCTTGTGCTTGTTGCTGCAACATCACTCAACGGGAAAAGTTGGCCATTTGGCGACACACTGTGTCATATTTTTCATGGAACTGAAGCTACTGGCAAATATGCTTCAGTGCTATTTGTCGTTCTACTCGCAGCGGATAGATACATCGCCATGTGTAAAACCGATCTCTGTGGACGATATCGGTACAAATCCCAGAATAAATATCAGAAATATACATCAATAATTTTTCAGAACATATCGAACAGCTATTCTGTTATCTGGTTTAGCTTGGATAGCTGCATTGATTTGTAGTATGCCATTATACGTGTACGCCGATGCGGTCAAAGTGAGACTTCGAACCCGAAATGAGACTGATGGGAATAGTACAACATTGTGCATTGCTCATTGGCCAAGTCCACCACATGCACAATGGTATATTTCAATTTGCTCGATTATGATATTTATACTTCCTGGATTGGTCATTTTCTATTGTTATTATCATGTGTTTTGTAAACTTCGAGAAGCTGCAAAGGTTGGTTTGCGAAAACGCTGAATTGGTTCTTGTTCTTTATGAGTAAGAAAGGTTTTTGATTTCTGGAACGGTAGTCAAATATTCATGTTCCCACACTCTATGAAAATCAAAAAGCTCTCCATTTCCAGATTAAGGGTTTTTTCTAGTTCTGCAGTTTTGCACGTAAACAAAAAGTTTTTCTCACAGTGTGAAAATTTTTTCGTTCAAGAGATGGAGACTCAACTCAACTCAAAGAAGTACTAAGAACTAATTTCAGGGGTCTCGCCGATTACATCGAAACAAAACTCGTTCATCTTATCAACGTGTGACTCGAAGTGTTCAACGTGTTGTTTTATTTCATCTTCTATGCTGGTCACCATTCTGGTTGTTCAATTTATTCTCTTCAATTTTCCGAGTTAGAATAACAACACAATTAATGCGGATCGTTGTAAATATTATTCATCTATTCCCATATGTTAACTGCGCGCTCAACCCAGTTTTATACGCATATCGAGCAGAAAACTTCCGAATTGCATTCAAATCGCTTTTGTTTTGGAGTCGAAGGTATATATACATACATTCTTACAAAAACAAAACCTAATTAAATTGAGTGGGACATATTATTCATCCTTCTAAATTTTTAGAAACCGACCACTTCCGTTGCCTGAAGACATGCGAAGTACAACTCATAGCACTTATTATAAAAGTAGTGGAAAGTAAGAAATTCTACCAATGACGAATCTTATTTATGTTCTCATTTTTTCAGCGGGGATGGGTTACAATCTCGATTATCAGTAAAAGCTCCAAGAGAAGCTCAATCTGTATATCAACCGGAAGAAGATAGTCCAATTGAAATTGCAGACCAGGAAGAACTTGAAAGGTCAGCCTTTATCCTCTGAATAATAAAAAGATCGTGTTTCCCACTAATTTCCTGGAGAATAACAATTAGCTTTGCTATTTTTCAGAAAGCGAGCAGAGTTGTCAAATTGGAGACCTTATGATGGAACGAATTCAGAAGTTCTGGAAGTTCATTTTGATCATCATAAATGCTCAGCAAAAAGTATATTACTTCCAACCAATTTGGATATTGACGAAGGAACAAAATTGTGATGAAATGTAGGAAACAGTCAACAACATCTCGCATTTGAATTTGTGAAACGGGTCGAAAGCTTTTTTTGTATCAAATGGTTTATTTTGCAATTTTTCAATGAAGATAAATATGGTTTAAAGTTCTCAGTAATGCATAAATAATCAAAGTTCAGAAGAGACGATGGTGATTGCCATAATTTACTTAGGACTTGCAACAAAGCGAATTAGACGAAGCGGGGTCCTGCAATCAGAGAGGCAATTTTTTGTCGACTTTTTTTCTTTTTCTCGAAGAAAGATGAAAAAGTTGTGTTCGGGATGAAATCGAATTTCAAGAACATGAATCAAATCAAAAACTTACACTTCCCTTTGTAAAATCAGTAGTACTCTTTTGACATGTTGAACCAGATGGACAACCATCGTCACCTTCAGTGGGATCGCAGAGAATCGGAAGACCAGAATATGAACCGGACGGGCATTCTGAAAACTCAACAGATTATCAAAGGAGAATGGGAGTTTGAGGGTTTCTCATTTATCAGAAAAAACGTATTTGAATTTCTACCAAAAGCTTAGATTTTTTGTATTTCAAGACGTGCGAGTTGCCATTCCGAACCAGATCAAGATGCTTATCATCAAGAACTTTGATCTTTTTCAAAGAAATTCTAAGAAATAATCGTTGATGTCGCTGGAAAAAATTACGCTTATCGGCCAGAATATCTAGACAATTATTCTAAAATTGGCAAGCTGTTGGAACGTCCTCGAGTCAACATTTTTCTGTCTTGGAATAAATATTTTTCGCAGGAGTTGGAAGAACTGTGAAAGCACAAAAATTGTTTTTTTTTTTGAAATCGCTGGATACCTCAAAATTCCGAAAATTTAATTTTTTCAGTCTTTTTTCATTACCCTAATGTTGATAACTTACGTGGCGCAACAGTTCCAGGCTTTGGAGCACAGCAAATTCTTTTGCTACTGCTCACATCCATGACACATGCAGAACCTCCGCAATCGGCATCACTTGAACATGGCCCAGTCTCAGTCAAGAACGGAAAATAACAATCAGCGGCTGTAAGTTTTTCTGATAGTTCATCGATTTACCGAATGTACCTACCAATGAATCCAACAAGGGCCGCAATGAAGAAAGCAATTGAAGTGTTCATGTTCGAATTGATGATGGCATTTGAACATTTCGATACTTTTATAGAACTTGTGTTTGCACAGGCCTTCTGGGACTTTTTGTTGTGTACACATTCACATGTTGATTTTTTTTCTACTCAACTTGTAAAAGGTTAAAGAGAAAACATAAATATTTTTGTTTATGATGAACCGTATTGTCCAAAAGTATCAGGTAAACATGTTGTCCGGAAACGATTTAAAAAATATTTATCATCGAGATATGATGATTATATGTTGAAAAATGACAATAAACATTTCCCTATACTAACTACATGCGATCACTCCACAGTAATTTATCACTTGCTTCACAAAAACTCGAAAAGACAATATATATTGCTAATCAGTAATAATTTCCCAATGTTTTCAATAGTTCAATACTCTCCCAAAAATACCAAACATCATAGATTAGTTAGATAGCTTCAAGTAGTGACTAAATTAGAGTGCTTTTTGATTTTCTGATTTAAGTGTTTCCAAACCACCAGGAAAATGATTTTTATCAACCAGGTGAAATATCAATTTATATGATTTCAGCAAATCTGCAGCATACTTAATTTGGTGTATTTTGTTGTTTCAACCTTAGCGTAGAACTTCACAATGAAGAAACCACAGTATTGTTGTTCATAACCATAGACTTTTTCCTCTAAAAAAGTGCAATCGAAAAAAGTGTTTTCCTCGATGGGAATATTTTGTAGGTGTCTCTAGTCAACAAACTTTTTTTTTTCGTTTTTCTGAAAATCTTCTGGTTTTACTTTTTTGAGTCATTATAATCACAATTTTTAAAACGGGATGGTGCGTTAAAAGGATAGGAAATTTTTGGAATAATTTTCTCTTCGAATCCTGTATCATCCTGATCTTTCCCGTTTTCATATTATCAGAATAGCACAAAGTGACTTTGAGAACAACTTTTCTGTGTTGTTTGTTTGTATTTATTCATACCGTTCTTCAGAAATTTGCATTTGCTCCATTTTTTCGATAAAAATTGGACTTTTGGTTTGGAAATCCCTAAATCTCGAACAGAACACTGAACAAACATTCAATGTTTGTTACGCATTATGGTATTGTTCCTTTGTTTCACTGTCTGAAAAATCAGACATATCAAAACTTAGCACGAACAATAAAACACATTGAGCAAACAAGGCTTTTGACATCACTGATATAACTGAGAGGTTGACGATCAAGGACAAATGAGTAGAACGTTGAGAATTTCCAGCTTCAACTGTAAATTAATAAATAAAGTTTCATACTGATGTAATCCTCATTATCATGCAAAATTATAGATGTCGAATGGTTTTGTGTTTTCCGTTGTTCTCGAATGACACAAATAGAGAATAATTTCGTAACAGTATCTATTCTCAACTTTGTCAAAATTATTTTTCATGCTAAAAAAACAACAATCGAGAAATGCAAAACATTAGTCATAAAATATATTTGATATTTCCGACATGGATGTTCATTTCGTTCACTCGATCCCTATGATGGTAACTTGATTTTGTCAAAAATTGCTCGTGATATTCGTTTCAAAGTGGGAATTGAAGATCTTTATGTTTTCCAGATGCCAAGTGGGAAAGCTGAAATATATCACGTATTTCAGCTTCCCGGAATTATCATGAGAATCTAAACGAAAAAAATATACAGGATACTCGAAACAACTTCTTCGATTTTTTTTTTGTATACCTTCACATCGCTGAGATTCGGTTTTTACTTGTTTGTTAAATCGTACAGTGAGATTCAGCTCAAGGTATTTTCAAATTTACACTATCAAGAAAAAAACACTGTTTTTTTCAGTAGTTAATTAATTCAATGTTCATCCACCACTTTCTCTGAAAACATACTCAAAAAAAAAAACAAAAGGTCAATTTTTCTGACTTGCCTTTCATTTCAGAAACGGTTGAAAACAAAACAGTTTCAGCATTAATGTTTACCATAAAGTATTTAATTTCAGAACTGTAATCCAATGCGACAGTACCAATTTTTAGAATATTTTCAGATCATAAACAATGGATGTTCTCATTACGTTTCATTGTGATGTCAGAAACATGTCACCTCAAAAAAAAATTCTCATTTTGTTTTTTAGGCGCTGAATGTGATTTTATTGTAATTCTTCAAAACCTTAGGTGTTCTTTTAGCGTAAAAAACAAAGCGTGTCCCAACAAATAAACATTTACGAAATTTGCACTTTGCCACATGTGCGTTGTCCAGATGTATTGCTTTCGCTTTTCATATTATGAAATATTCCATGTGTTCTTTTTTATGTGTTCCAACCCAATCGCAGAAAAAAACCGCTGAAATAGTAATAAAGTCCACATACATATGAAAATGTGAATGTTCGCCTCTTTTTGCTCTCTTACAACTCTGTTCTTTTTCTTCAAGAAAAAAAAACGATGAAAGCAGAAAAAAAAGGAAAATTCGTTTCAAGCTGCTGCTGCTTCTCCTTCTTGCCAGTGCTTGCTCTCGAAAAAACGTTTATTTATTTATTTCATTTTTATCAGTATCTACTATTTGTAATTGATAAGCTTCAGAGAAAAAATGTTAAAGTATTTATTTGTATTAAAGGTCTAGCAACAATTAGCGGTCTCGAGGTTTTTTTTCCGAGGATTCTCTTCTTTTTCGTTTTTCGTCTCTTTATATACAACGCATAGGGACACATCAATGCAAAAATGGATTACTTCAGAAATTTTGCACTTTCTCTCTTCTTTTTTTTCTGCTTTTCCCCACTTAGATATCTATTGTTGTTTTAATGTTTGTCCGTAATATTTTTCTCACATCGAAAAATAGAAAGTCTGATATAGAATCCTTTTCCTGTTTTCTAAAAATTCAAATGACTTCATATTATAAAGTTTTTTCAAATCAGTGAAAATATCCTTTAGGAAGGTGTATTTAGAAGAAATTCACAATTTTTATTGAAGAAGTTGTAAATCTGATTCTCAATAAACATGAGAGAATTTTCACAGTTTGTTAATTTGGATACAACATTCTGTGAGGTAATCTGACTCTCATGCGGAAACTTTTCAGTTTTTCACATCTTTTGCGTTTTCTCATGTATTCGCAAATTTAGAATAAGTTTTCTACTTTTTACAAACTGAAATAGCGTACTTCAAATGTTATCAGTCCACTTAGCCAAACAATTTAGTTTAATATTATAAGCCTATCATATCACTTCTTCTTTCCTACCCTTTTTTGATATAAACCTGTTCCACCTCTAAACTTAGTATCAAGAAAAACGTGATAATCTGTGATAATAATGAACTTTGCAATTATCAACAAATAAAAAAACAAATAAAAATGTTGTCATGTGTTTTTTGACGTCTCCTCTTCTCTCAAAGGTCCTCCTCCCATGCATATGACCAAATATCATTCATCATTTTTTCGAAATAAGAAAAAAACAGTTGTTTTCTAGAATGACCGATCTCATGATGAAATCTTACGTGGGATGAATGTCCATGAGTCATATGAACATTTTCATATTGGTTATACATATTTTTTGTGATAATATAGAATATGAATCCCTTTTTTTTTGAATGAACATTCATTTTATTTATGTGTAATATTATTCCGTTCTCCCTCACTCAATTTCAGAAATATTTAATTTTTTCTCATTTGAAACCCTAATTCTCGTGATTTTTTTTAAATATTGTATATTTTTAATTCTGGTTTCTTCTACTTTTTACTTTTCAACACGTGTAGCTCGAGTTGATTTTTTTTTGTCAATTCTAGGAAACACTTTGAGGAATTAGTATTAATTCTAATCTCTTGATCGCCTTATCCATATTAATTTTTCCACTTGCTGACACGTTTATGGTTAATTTTTTTGGTGCAAAACTTCTGTAGATATAATTAGGGTTTTTTTTTGTGTCAAATCCCAGTTGGGTTTGTTATGAAAAACAATTAACATGTTCTTTCAAAATTCGAAAACAAAACTATTATCCGTGTGATAGTAAGCAGAAACAATGAAATAACTAGCAGGTCTCACTACTCTCCCACGATATACTAACAAAATTGTTTTGTTTAGAAAATGCATTTCTTTTCCGGAGTTTTTTAGAAACACTTGAAAAGACCAACATTTATCACATATTTCTCATGCCGGCTATTCCGAAATGATTATCCGAAAATAAATTCGAACGCAAACGCAAACGCAAACACTTGATATATTTACAATTGCATAGTTTCTGTCTTCGCTGAAAAAAGGCGTTTTAATCACTAGTTTTTGGGCGGATGTGTGTATATATTTGTATCTGCTTCTTCTCTTTTCTCAGCTCAAAGGACAGCTGCTCTTCGTTTTTTATTTATTCTCTGCTGTTATTCCCAAATGTTGTAGAGGTCCCTGATCCACCCACCTTTTCTTTCGACTTTTTGTTATGTGATTTTGTTAAAAACTCGATTCATTTTGCAGATTACAAAAAATGTCAGAAGCCTGGGTTACTCTTGCAACAAATGACTCGTATGCTCAAGGAGCTTTGGTTTTGGTGCATTCGTTGAGAACTGTTGGCACCACTAGAAAAATCCACTGTTTAATCAGCAACGAGGTTAGTCTCATTATTTTTTGATTGATAATATTGCTGACGAAAATAACTATGATGTTTTGATGATCAGTACAAAAAATGAGAAACAACAAAAAAGGTCATAGTTATTAATCAAAGTACTGGGCCAGCTGCAAAGCGGAATTCTCGCTCATTTTTTACCAAGATGAAAAATTACTTCCCTCGGATTTCGTTCCTGATTTTTTTGTATTCAAAAAAAACTAAAACGATTCTAAAACAACTTTGAAATTATTTTGTTTCAAAAATGCCCTTTTTGTAACCTGAAGTGCATCTTTTAGTTGTGTAGTATGTAGGTGCAGAAAAACCTTTCTGAAAATTTTCATGAAATTTGCTAGAATATTTGAAGTACTTTTAAAACCCCCGTTTCTACTACTTCAGGTGTCCGCTCCGGTTCGTAAACAACTCGAAGATCATTTCGACGACATCACTGTTGTCAATGTATTCAACAGTCATGATCAAGAAAATCTTGGTCTTATCGGAAGACCAGATTTGGGTATCACTTTCACAAAACTTCACTGCTGGAGATTGACACAATACACCAAGTGCGTCTTCCTCGATGCCGATACTTTGGTCATCAGAAACGCTGACGAACTTTTCTCTCGACCAGATTTCTCAGCTGCTGCTGATATTGGATGGCCAGACGCATTTAACAGTGGTGTCTTTGTCTATGTTCCAAACACCACTACTTATAGTAAGATAAAAATTATCATACTTGGAAAAATTGTTATTGTTTTTTTTTCAGGAGAGCTTGTTGAGTTCGCTTTGAACCATGGAAGTTATGATGGTGGAGATCAAGGTCTTTTGAACGATTTCTTCAGCAATTGGAGAGATCTTCCAGCTGATCATAGACTTCCTTTCATTTACAACATGACCGCTGGAGCTTTCTACACTTATGCCGCTGCTTACAAGAGGTGAGATTAATAAAATAGGGCTATGACCAAAAAAAAATGTCAAAAAAATTTCCAGATACGGAAACAACACCAAAATCGTTCACTTCATCGGAAGCGTCAAGCCATGGCATGGAAGCGCCGCTGTTCACACCGGAGAACACTACCAACAATGGAAAAATATCTACCACGCACACGTCACCCATAGCGTAAGTTATCAAGAAATGTTGTAATACTATATGAGATGCATGATGTTTGTTTATCTTTATTTGTGTGCTGACCTTTTTAGCCAAAACAGAATGAGCAATCAGTGGTTCTACCATCTCGGCATCATCTTCCTCAACATCACAACAAGCCGTTGGAGGAACCAATACGTCGAAATAGTTCATTGTTTGGAAGTTTTGTGGAGCATGTTAAACATTTTATAGCACCAGAGGAGGCTGAACCGAGTAGTTCGACATCACCGGAACAAAAATTGCATGTAGAAGAAGAAGAGCATGATATTGTTGGTAGTGGTGATTGTTTTAAGGGGAATGATAATGTAGTAGATGATACTACTACAGATAAAGAGGTTGAAGATATTGTGAGTGATATTTTGCATGCCATAACACTTTTGCAGTTCCTTTTTTCCAGACTAAACGCTCTTATTGTACATGGTTTGTTTCGAAAGATGAAAGTACTTTTGTACAATCTACATCAAACCCAAAGGTATATTTTCTCAATCTATCCTAGCCGCACGATTATACAAAAAACCAAAAAGAAAAAAATTTGCATCAGCCCGATGCGGGGCTCGAACCCGCGACAGCCAGATTAAGAGTCTGGTGCTCTACCGACTGAGCTAACCGGGCGCTGGTATTCTCTGTGTCAGAATGCATAGACATACTAACAACTAGGGTCGGTGTCTGCCTTTCTCTCTTTCTCTATCCTTTTTTTCTACTGCTTGCAAAAAACAGCAAAGTGTAGACACATCTGCTTGCCCTCTTTTTTTTTTCGTTTATTGCTAATATAAGTGTCATCTCCTGTTTTTTTGAAGAAGGATAATGGGAAATGTGCAAGTTGTAATAATTTTTGAAAGAGTTCAAAAATGAGAATTCAGAGAAACATGGTTTAAAAAATTATTTGATGGATGATGCTCAAACGTTCGAAAAAGCACGACTTTCTCAACAAAAAATAGCTGAGATTTCTGAAGATCGGGATTTTTTATTATTAGTTGAATCACTTCTCAAAGTGGTAAAGGACAAATAAAATTCTGAATAGATTATTCTCAACTTCCTGATATCAATAGTGATTTTTGTAAAAAGTAGCATGGTATTTTGAGAACTAATAGAGAAGAAACAACAACTTTTTTCTTAAAATATACTAAGAATCAGAAAATAAACAAAACTTTATATTATTGGAATTTTAATTTTTTGACAAATATTCTTACAGAAGTTTTCTAGAAATACACTTCCCCTTTTCAAATGAGATGAGAATCGGGATGAATGTTCGAGAATGGGCTGTTTTCATTTTTTTTTTTCTTACTTATTTTTGCCCTAAAATTATCTCTAAATAATATTTTTCAACATTCATTCTTCCAGTTTGCTAACAAGCATGAAACAATTTTTTAGTGGATATAAAAACCGAAAAGGGTTTTTGAACGTTCAAAAACCCGTGATTTTTGAGATGAATTTCTAATATATAGGAGTTTAAAAACCAAAGACAACTTTCATTTCTTACATTTCAGACTCCATCTCCATCTACCGAAGAACGCCGCGAGGCTTGGGAAGCTGGACAACCGGACTACTTGGGTCGCGATGCCTTCGTCCATATCCAAGAAGCATTGAACAAAGCACTCAACGAATAAACTATACATGTTCAATATAATCCGGTGAAGAATCAACATTATTCTCATAATTAATTAAATTCTCAATATATTTGTTCCATATTTGAACCCGCTAGTATGATTTCAAATCCTTTTCCTAATTGAAATCTTCTTTGACTTGAGAAAATAACCATCCATTTGTAGACTAGTTGCTCAATGTGTCTTTCCATTATGGAAGAAATTCTGAATTTCGTTTGTTATGTGAGTTTTGTGAAACAATGTTATTTTATTTACATCACTGTATTCAAATGTGTTCTCATTATGACATGTCATAACCAAACACACATACACACATAAAAAATATACGCACACACACATGAATAGGAAGGTAAGGGAAAAGAAGAAAAGGAGATGAGAGAGAACGCTCCTCGTGTTCTCTAACCTGTTTTTGAATTGGTGTCAAAGCGGGAACACGCCGGGTTTGAATGACTCGCTTTCTTTTTCTCGTTTTTTACTTTTTTCGTGTTTCGTAATTGATTGTTATCTATTCTGTTTGATGAATCGTCTTTCACGGTGGTTTAAGCGTATTACACAAGTAATTAGAGTATGTTTCGGGTATTTTAAAGTGTCTCTGCGACCTATAAAGTGTTCTAGTATTAATTGATTGTTTTTTGTTTTCCAAATAAGTTTTTTCATAAGTGTGGAGTGATTTCTCATGTTTTTTATTGGAATGAGAAATTTACAAACAAGTTATTTATTATTTTTCTAAATTCTTACGAAAATTTGAAATATTTGTATTAGATAGTTCTCCAAATGAATCTTAGTTGTGATTTTTACAGAGAACTAAAAATTTTCATAAAAAATAGGGAAATCGACATTCCTGAATATCACATATTCATTTTTATCTGAATATTAGTGTAAAATTCACTTTGACATGATTTTCAATTGCATCAATTACGAACATTTCTTGATAAATATCATCTTGCCTGATTTTCCTTGCACGATTTTTGTTGTTATTAAGAAAAAGACGCATTTTCACGCTATTCGGTCTTATTTTGTATATAACACATTCGTAGTGTTATGGGAATATGCCATAGCTCACACTTCCTGTCTTGACCCAACTAATAATAAACAAACAAATTATTGGTATCCTCACTTGTATATTCCTTTTTTGTTATTAATCTATCTGTTCATTTATATATATATATATATACTTTAATTGAATTGCTGATGACAGTTTTTTTTTGTTGAAAATTGAATAGTATCTTAATTGAGGCTTATCGAAACCACATTCCAACTGAACTGCGATAAATCACAATTTATTTTTTTGGTTTGTGATTTATCTATGTTGAAATCTGCAAAGAGTACGTTTGCCCTATTCTATTCTCCATTTTCAGCCGTGGAATTGCGTAATCAGCGTGCAAACCAGTTTCTCTTTTTAACTTTGCCGACACTACGCAAATAAGTAGTTGCCTCATAAATTCCACCCTCACCCACCCATTCACCATTTATTTTTTTTCTCCGGATCTTACTTGTTTAATTGTTTGGAAAATTCATTTTGTTTCAACTTTTTTCACGGAAATCATTTTGTATTTGCAGGATGTATAATAATAGAGTGAAATTAAATTTGCACAAATACAAGACGGCTGGAATGAACCAGTTCAATATTGATAAATTGTCCGATGATGATTTTGACGAAGAAGACGATGAGAGAGAAGAGCAATCGTCGGAATCGGAATTGGATGATGATGACTTTTCGTCGGGATCCGAAAGTTTTCCGGACACCGAATCGACTGGACCGTCTGAAGCAACTACAGAAAGTGATTTCCAAATCGATAGGTATGTTTTTGTTTGTTAGATTATGAAATTAAGAGATTAGCAAACTTTTATATGGTAATTATTATGCCGGCATGTTTTGATGTGGATGTTAGGTTCCCATGTGGAAACATACATATAAATAAAGATGGGAAATTAAGCGATTGGCGGTTCTCTTACGTTTTTTAGTATTCTGAAGAAGAGGAGGCTACTGGAGATGGTGATCAAAAAAAAATTAAAAATTTTAAATTAAAAGTATATTTGTAATGAAATTATGAATTATATTCATTGAGCGTTTCCCCAATAAAATCTAGAATTGTATGTAGAATTCATCTGATCCTTTGTTACATATGTACTGAATTAATATCACCACAAGCTTTCTATCATTCTTCATATTTCAAAGCAGGGAAATTCTAAAAAATTCAAATTTTGAGAGTTTATCATATCGTACTTGGCAGGGACGTATATTCGTCTTCTACTATAGAGAGTGATGAGAGAAACAAAGCAGACGAGAGAGTGTGCAAAAACAAGAAACAGAGAGGGTCATCGCAGAAAAAAAATCAATTAAAGAAAAAGGCTGTAAGAGTACGGTAGGGTGAATGAACGCGTTTCCTTTGCTGGTGAAATTAACGAAAACTGGAATTGATAATGAGATAGTTTCAAAAAAAGTTGATTTTATGATTAGAAATTTCATAAAATTCATGTTATATGTATGTTGAAAGTAACAAATAGTTAACTCCAGTTGATGTTTTGATCAAATAAAAAAAATCAAACAAAAGGAAAAGAATATTAAATAAACGCCTTCAAAACTTTTTGGGATTTTCACTATAACAGTTTTATTCCAAATATAATAGTTTTTTGCGTATGCATTTTTCGGTGTTTTTGCTTAATCCAGGGTGTTGACGAAATCAAGATCAGCTAACGTTTTAGTTTAATCTCTTACTCTATAAACTTCTGCCGATAATCTCATAACAGCCAATAGTTTAATCAAAATCTTGACTTGACCAATCGTGTTGAATAGGTGATATACTATATACTTAAAAATGATGTACTTGGAAAGATACTATATACTATTTAGCTTTTTTCCAGCTGATAATGTTAACAGATTGTGGCATAGTTCCACTAGAATACGCATATATTAACGACATCATGAGATGTGAATTAGTAACAATACATCATATGAGATCATTACATTGTGTGTTCAAAACAGCCCTCTTTTATACGATATATATGAAATAGGATCCTAGATGCCAACGCCGAAGTAGTATAGGTTAATCTATAGTGTCCTGTTGATCCGAAAATATTTGAATGAGCATGAAATATGAGTTATAGACTACAAAATACTCATTTATAAGACTATTCAGAAAAATTTCGAAAAAAACCAGTTGGAGAAATCAATTCAGTGTGAAAAATCCTGGTAGACAGTTTTCAAGTTGTTTTTGTTATTATCTCAGCATTAACAATACCAAATGAAGTTATCTGTTATCGGAAATGAACATTCAAAATCTTACTAATTGAGTAACTCAAACGGTTATCGCCAGCAAGCTTGGTCGGAAATTACTTCTTTAAAATTCACGTCTCCACCCGCCAATACTGTAACAATTATTTATTTGAAATAATAACCTATTTCGCGCTTCCGTACATAATCGTCACATTATACTATCCGTTATACCTGCTTCAATTTCACACCTAATCCTAGTATTGCGTAATGAAATACACCAGACAGTGCAGGATTAACGTTTTAAAGACTCCATATTACCTCTCCTGATGCTCCTCCTCCTTCTGCCAACCTACTAATAGTTCAATTTTTTATTGTATCCACTGTAGCAGGCTACTGTGATTTACGCAACTCATTCATTCACCAGTCCCAAAAGTTTTGGAGTACGTGAGCTTATTCGTTCTCTCTCTATTCCTCAGATATGACTATCTCAAATCCAACTCTTCATAGTTTAATGTAAGTGTAGGGTGATAAAAAGTTTTATGAGTCATATTAACATTGAAAATTGCCAATTTTTCAGAATGCGAGCACCGATGTGCGGATTGAATGCACATTCGAAACGAATGTCATTGGATGCGAAAATGCAACGTGACATGCATCGACCAATTTTGGCGGACAACAAGCACGTTTTCCAAACATATGATGATAGTATCAGTATTGACGATTCATCTGATTTGTATTCGAAAATTGAACGACGACAACGGCGAGAAAATCCATATACACCATCAGCATCCCCATCTTCATCAAATCGATTCCGAGTACCAAGACAACCAAAAACAACAAAGTCCAAAGGACTAACAATGATTGAGGTGAGCTAACATCCCTTCCTTAATGGTTCACTAGGTTTTCAAAGTTCTCCAGACTTCAAAAAAACGTTGAAAATCAGCGGTTGTCAATTACGAAACAGTTTTTATCTAGATTTTTTGTCACTTATATGGTTCTCATTAACCGATAGTTTTTAGGGTTTCAAAAAAAATTGTTTGTTATCAAAGAACTATATCTATTTCGCTGTATGATGTCATTTTATTGTTCCACAACTAATTTCGATTAATTGTTCAAAGCACACATAAATGTAGAACACAATGTCATTTTCTGGATTATAAAGAGGAGCACCTTAGCGAGAAAACATCTGCCTAAGAAGAAGGAACCCCAATAGTAATTATAATTGTTTTTTGAATTTAGAATCGTAAAAAAATGAACTGAAAACTAAGAAACTCGACTTCTGTCTCTTTCTCACAATTATTAAAAACTTATTTCGCCATTGTCATTTTAATAATGACAATATATTCAAACCAACCTCAATTAGTACATTAATGGCAGATACTTTTGACTCATAATTACTCTCTCTCTCTCCCTCTTTCTACCATTTACAATTAATTACTTTGTCTTGCCATTGATTTTTCTTCTCAAGATTGGTATCTTATAGGAATTGTCGCCAATTCGATCTGATACACTTAGCGACGTACCGCCACCAATGCCGCCATCGCTTCGCAGCAGCAAATCCGAGTGGAATCCACAACTCACATCTACCACTACATCTTTTCAAGTGAGTTTGAACTCGATTTTTTGTCTGAAATTAATTTAATTCTTCTTATTTTCAGCCACTCATTCCTCTACTACCGAAAACTAACCCACGTATTGGACACTCACATCATCATCATCAACTACCACAACACCCAAAATTTATCAGCTCTACTCCACGCATGACAAGCTCAGATATCAAGAATAGAAGTAAAAAGAGCACTAGAAATTTATATAGTCGGTTGGAGACTTTTGAGAAGACTGATAGCCTTACTGGGGTGAGTGGGAAGGGGTACTTGGTTTTTTATTAGACCACGCGGGTGCATTTATTGATTGATTGATTGACTGTGAATAATTGTTTGTTTTTTTTTTCAGGAGTCTGACTTTGAATCTCCTGTCCCTTGGAACGAACCAGCCAATTTACACCCAATGAACAATTCCGCATTCTGTCGTGCCGAGCATTATGGTCTTCCATCAGCACTGGCCAAAAATCTTGGAATCAATGGCATCGTTTTTCTGTCCATGTCACTCTGTGGTCGTCGACTTACAGTCAACGTGCAAAAGGGTGTCTATTTCCGAGACTCCTCGCAATCACATATCTGCTCTTACGTAAGAGTGAGTCGACAGATTGCCAAACTAATATCTGGCACTTGCTGCAGCAATTATTATTACAGGCCGAGTTGCGTCATCGCACCAAATCTCACCAAATGCCAAAACGATATCGCGCATCATCGAGTGGACATAGATATGAGGAGACATATAGGACGAGACTTGTGCCATCCACAAATCGACCAACTTTCCAGGAAACATTCCAGTTGTAAGTAACAGAATATTTTCCTGAGGAAAAAAAACATAACTTGGATATAACAAATACACATTTACGAACACTTCTGTAATTTCTCTGAAATTACAAGGTGTACATTTTTTAAACACTCGAGACATAACGAATTTCGAGATTTTTGCAAAAACTATTAGAGAAGATCAAAATTTTAACGAATATAATTAATTTCCATTGAGTTCACAAGCGAGTTTGTATTGGAGTTCTGTACTGAACTATTTCAAAATCCATATCAACTTGAGGAATTTTATTACTTGTTTTCTGATATTTAGAGAACTACGATTTAAAAATTTTCGAAGTTACACACTATCTATAGATGTTGAAATGTAAACAGAAGTCAGCTAGACTTGGCTACTTATCAGCTTATTCTAGTTAATTTAGCAAATATCAACAAACCTCTTTATGTTTCATCATTTTAGTTGTTTTAATGGCAACTATAGGTTGCTATCGGTCATTTCGACTAGCCAAAACCCCTATCTCTATATAAGATCTTTTGGCGGGTGCGCGGGAAACATGAAAATCTGAAGGTTAAACAGTTTTTAGTTTGAATTTTTTCAGCAAGTTATCAGAGAATTGTGGACGTGACTACTTGGCGCTAACTGTCTACTCGATGGAACCAGAAGAGCCACAGTAAGTGATAATTTTTGAAGAGCGTTTTCTTTGAAATGTCTTATCATCTTTTAAAAATTACCTCATATTTCGTAGAATGTTTTTGTTTTTTGCAGGAGAAAGAAAATTCTTGGATGTATGGCATTCCCAGTTTCACGACTTTTGAAGAAAGCTAGACAAGCTAACGCTGATTACTTCTACTACCAGGCTGAAACTGAAAACATGGAAGAAGTGGAGATTAACAATGACGGATACTTCCTTCTCGATTCGAAATATGGTGAAAAGCGCAACTTGCCACAAAGCAAGGTCAAACGTCAAACCTACTACAACGATCCGACACTTTCCGGTACTTCCGGTTCATCTTTCACGTCACAGGGAAAGGTTTGTCATATCGATTTCTTCAAAAAAAATTAATTTTATTGTAAGACGAAAGTTTGAGAAAAAGAAAAAAAGCACGCGACAAGAAAATGTATCAATAATTCAATGTATTTTTCTGTTCGTCTTTTTTGCTTGCTTGAATTTCGACGAAACCGTGAGAAATTTATCAAGTACATCTAATTAGTGAGTAGTAAAGATCTATGTGCATCATATAACACTTCTGCACACTTTTTTCATGTTTCCTCCGACCAATCAAAATCAGATAATAGATAATATAATTTTTTAGGGCGTTTGATTACATTATGTAGCTTATCAGTATGGTCTTTCTTTTCATTTTCGGACATTTTTTTCCGAGTGATGTATTTTTAGATACACCCCGTTCTTTGTCATTAATTAGTTCTTCAATAGGATTAATATGAGAACAAGGTTCAGGTTTATTGAATGTTTTATGAGTTCAAGTTCAACTATTGTAGTGTTATCACTAGTCTAAATCTAGCTAGCGTCCCTGGCTATGAGTTCAAAGTATTTTCTCATTTTTGTGTCTGTGACAATTCCATAAACTCTGTGAAAAACACTTTTGTCACGCGATTTATTACAAAAATAGCTGTACGAAAAATATACTAAACGACTTTCTAGCACGCAAATTGGATTTGATTGTCTACTGTAGTTTCTAACACGCAAACTATGTACCGTAGTCTGCTCAAAAGTTCAAAAAACAAAGTATCAATTTAGTAGTGTAATAGAACCTGGTCAAAAAGGATTAGTATTATATCACACTCATACACATATGTGATGTTCTCCTTCATTGTTCAGCATTTTTCTTCTTTTATGTTTGTTTTCCAAATAAACATACACTCACTCGATGAACGGATTTCAAGAGTTTCGATTTTTGAGCTGAACGAGAACAAGAAGAAAATATTTGTCCATCCGCTGATTAGGCGTTTAACAAGTACACCACTTGACACAAAAATAAAGATGAACGTACATATATTTTCGAGCCCAGCCAACCGTTCTTTTTTTTCATTCTCAACCTTATGGCGTTGTTGTTATCAATGTTTGCTATCGATTGTTGTCGATTTTTGACTCAAATGTTATTTTTTGTTGTTTATAGATGACTGCGACTTCATCCCGTTTGTCTGTGCCGAATGAAATGACTATGGCTGACTATTATTGTTCGTCATCGGATGTTCGAGTTCGATCCAATCCGAACCATCACCTAGACTACACCTCGGCATCATCAAGCACCAATGGTTCATCATCAGCAGCAGCAGCTCCTGCACAAATCAAGCCGTATCGTGCAACACTGCCAAGTATCACTACAACAACAAGTGAGTCATAGGGTAAAGCATAACAGTACGGTATATGCAGCAAATTTTTGGATCATCGATTTGTGAGAAATCGAAGTTCCCAAAATAAGTCTTAATTCTGAGCTATTTTTATTATCTACTTGAAAAACCTAGTATGTTCAGAAAATCAAACTACTCATAGTTCATAAATCCAAAGACCGCTTCGAAAAATTATTTTCCGGAAGTGTGATCCCTTTCCATCATTATCTCTACCGTAGAACATTGCCCAATTATTTTTTCTCATTTGGAGGTTTCTCCAGTAGAGTATTCAAAAATGAAAAATATGTAAAAACCGCTGTTGAGAGAGAGACGGCAAGAAGAAAAACCAACATTCGAAGCTATCAATTTTTGGCGTTTTTTATCAAACCCTATAATTTTCGATTTTGAGATTCTTCTTTTCTTGGGTCACATTGTTATTATTCTACCCTCAATAATAGAATTTTCGAGCATTCGCACGGTCGTCTTATTATTAACACGACGTATTATAGTATTATCTGATTCTTATCAGAAAATGAAAATGTTGTCTTTTTTTTTGAGTGTGTATGTATGGAGCCAAGAAGTTTATTTTTAGTTTTGATTTGATTCTAATTTGTTGATAGTGATGTCTACACTTTACTTCAATCTTTCTACTTTTTTCTTGCTTTTCTTGTTACTTTCATGAAAAAAATTGTAGAGGTTTTGAAACTATGAAAGAGGAAATATTGACTGACGAAAAAAATGATTCGCATACGGAAAAGCCGGCGAAAATGAGTTTTATCAAAACGCGGCTCCGTGGTAGATGGTCGGAAGGAAGTTCAAAATATCGTGGAAGATCATTGACATGCTTGGAAGAAGAATCAAAACGTTTGTTTGAGTAGAAGTCTAGAATCACAGAGCATTAAAATTTCAAAGGAGCATGAATTGCTCACGTGAAACTCTGAGTGGGTAAACACACTTGAATAGCATATACCGTACTCTTCGAAAAATTGCGTCAGAAAGCATGCGGAAATCTGTTTTTTTGCTCTCAAATTGTACGTAAAAATCTAATTTTTCTAGGTGAAAACACATCTGATGATGCGCCGGAGAGCCCAGTGAGAAACAGTGTTGACCATCATTATCTCTACGCTGAAAATGGTGGAGTCTATGGTGCTGGCCCGATGTGTGATGAGAAACCGAAACAATCCCCGAACAGACAATCACCAGGCCCATCGGTTCGTCGTGCCGCTTCATTCACATTCTCGCCAAAAGGCACGGCTGCAAAAAACAATCAACGACCAGCCGCATTGTTGCGAACCGAAGAAGAGAAGGAGAAACGCAAATTTTTGTAAGTCCAAAAAATGTGTCAAACCTCAAACCCATTAACATAATTGAACAAGTTGGTCCCTAATGGGTGAAAGGGAGGACCCCCCTTCGAAAACGAAAATCATAGAGAGAAGGTTAGAGATTAGGAAATGTACATGCACATTCTTGCAACCAACTAACTTCTAATACCTTTTTTTGATCGATGAGTTTGACTCACTTTGTTGCTGTTCAGAAGTAGTGGAGCGATTGCAAATAAGTAGTTTCTGGTGTTCTTAGAAGACTGAGTGGGTTATGAATATTTTCAACTCTGAAACATTGAGTTCGTTCATTCTAGATTAGATAAGCCATCATTATTTGAGTAATCCTTAAACTGAGCATTTCTGTCTGGAAATGAATATTGAACTCTTCCGTAAATTTCTGATTTTTTTTTTCAAAAAATATTTCTTCATGAACGATTATGATATCATTTTTTTCAAAAACACACTTTGTTGTTTTTCCATATTTTTTGACTGTTCTGATATTTTTCTATATGTTGAATTTTCTTGCGATCAATTTAGAAATGCTGTGGAGAGTTAGGATTTAGCCAATCATATTACATTATTTCTCCATTCGAAAAATATTTTGAAATCTGGTATCTTCTTAATATATCTATCTGCGACCAAAACATCATAGTTTCTTGATCTTCTTCTGTCTGCAACTTTCAAACTTTTCGAATGAAGTACATTACATTAATGTGATTTCATCCATTTTTCTGCTCTTAACGTGGGCGCTTGCGCAGAAAAAATGGCGAAGGTCCGCCCTTCTCGTTTTTTTTTGCTGCCAGCGGCGGCCACTAGAAAGGTTTTATTGGTCCTTTGTTTTTTTGTTCTTTCACACTCCTCTCTTTGTTTCGAGCGTTTTTCCAATTTTCCAAACAAAGCAAAACTGGCGGAACCGAACAACAACAATAAGAAACAAATCAAAAATAAAATGGATGTTCGCCGAAAAATTAGCGTACCTCTGCCGGCGAGCACTTCGAAACGAATTGTGCATAAATGGGCTTCAGTTCGAGAGATGGAGTCATTGAACATTTCGCCGCCGCCATCGACGACGACCACACAACCAACAACGAGGTAGTGTTCGGACTTGATGTTGTGTTGATCTATTATATCTTGACTTTATCTAGATACTATAAGCCCATCTCATCGCATCTATTACTGCTTTAATTTCTATCATCGAACTTTTGATCTGCAAACTTCCAACTCAAAAACTTTTTTTTTTTAAATATCAGTTTTTTTGAACTGTCAACAAGACACGGTCTTTCTTATATTTCTGCTTATCAATCTCCTGTGAACAATTCTGTGATCAACGAAAACAAAAACTAAATTTAGGAAAAATTATTTTTAGAAAGTTAAATTTAGAAACTGACCGATGGTTTGCACTTTTCAGAATACTTTGTCATTCACGTGAATGAGCAACTGTATATCATACTTTTCTGTAATACTTCAACTCCAAGTAATCTTGATCTCACTTTGAAAAAATACAGGGATATAAATACACTCAATCTTTTGAGAAAGTAGCACAGGAAGTCGTTTGAATGAGACCAAGTTCACTTAAAGTCATACTTTTCAGTTCTACCAATACTAATTATTTTAGTAAAGTGCATATATTTTCAGATTTATTGGAACCCGATCAGTTAAGTCACATAATTTCGAAGACCTCTTCTTTTTATTAATATTATCTCGATGATACACCTACTTGTTTTACAAGTATTATAAAAAATTTGAATTTCCACCTCCTATCAAAAACCACTATTGTGTCGTATATAGTAGACAATAGGGTAATAAATCTGGTTTATATTCCCAGAGGCATATCTTTTGAATATTCATAAAATATCCGGGTTCAATCAAATTTCCTTTGTTAGGTATCAATTTTCTTTTCTTGAATAATTGATTTGTTTCCAAGATTTGCGAAGGAAGTGCGAATTTCTACACATTTGAGGCTAGATTAAGTTTTAAAGATATGTCGGACACGCGAACAAAAGGCGGCGACACCTTTTTTGGTTTCATGATATGTAAAAATAGGAAGATAATTCATTCATACTCTCACGAAGTCAAAAAATCATGAACGTTTTCCGATACATTGTATGCTTTTTTGAAAGGTATGTACTAACACCATGTTCAGGTGATACTGAACATGTTCTTAGAATCGGTCTAGGTATACATCATTGTTTATGATTAAATGATGATTATTTATCAATCGTACCATACAAAGAGTTTGTGTGGGAAGTGAGTTGTGATTTTATATCTTTGTGTGGGTGACAATTCTTCAAACTAGATAAAAAATTGATGTTCTTTAGTCAAGAAAACGAAGTTTTTCTTTCTAACCAGTTGGTATTTTTGAAAAGTACAAAAAGCCACATATAATTATCACTTTGTATCTATAAGACTATTTTCGTCTACTAACTTGTACTTTTAGTAAAAGTCAATTCATAATTCCTTTGTTTTATGAACAAAGGTTAACATGTTGTTATCGAGTTGTGCTGTTTCCGACGGAAAATTATCATTAAATTTGATAATCAACATGTGATCTCTTGAAAATTAAGGTGTGGTTATTTTTCTTGTTTACAACTGTAGTTGATTCTTCCAAACAAAAATTCCAGCAAGATAAGAAACAACTACAAAAACCGTTGACATTGTTAGAAAACTCATCATTCTCACTTATATTTGACCTTTTAGTCAATCACAATTGAAAAGCTGTTGTTAGTTTTTACACATCCTGTTGGTAAATGACATGGGACGCACGATTAACCTAGCGTAACCTGTTTCACACTTTTCAAATATTGGTTGATTAGTGGTGTTGACATGTGAAACGGGGGGCAAAACAAGAAAGTGGGTGGAGCTTGCTACAGGCTCGCTCACTGTTGACCACACCCACAATAGAAGAGCAATACAATTCATTATCATATTTTTTGTGATACTTCAAGTACCTTTCGTTTTATTACCTACTATAATCATGCGCACTATTGATATTTTGAGAGCTAGTTTTCGGTTCAAAACACCGGCCGAAAACAAGTATCACCAATTTGGCCCATCTTGCTCAAGGTCTCATGCTGACCTACCAGCACCTCCACCTCCACCAACTAATCTTCGAAAAACGAAACCAGCTAGATTGATTGTTAACGAAAAAGAAAATCAAGATTTTTTCGTTTTCGAACGGCGCACTAGTTGCCAATTTTCATCTCGGTTAGTGATAAGAAAAACGGTTTTGCTCTTTCTTTGCTGTTGAAAAATGATTTCTATTGTATACCATATTATGCTAGATATTGCTCATGGTTTACATCATAAACATGAGAATGAAACTCATTTGCAACATCTTCAAAAACATCATAGGTTAGGGGGTTAATTAGTGAATCATCGATTAGTAATTCTATTTTTTTGAATACATGTTTATTTTTTCAGCGGACCAATCTCAAAAACCTTGTCCTATTTGCGCAACAAAATGGATTCGGCATTGTCAACCTCATCACTCTACCCAACAAAGGAAGAAGTTCGTCTGTGGGAAAGAAACTTTGAGGCATTATTGAACAGCAAATGTAAGTTTTTTCTATCTCTATTTTTTCTGGAATACAAATTATACCTTATCACGAACTGGTGTTGATGTTATTGATTTTTCAGATGGCTGTGCTCTCTTCCGACAATTCCTCAAGAAGGAGTTCTCCGATGAGAATGTCGATTTCTGGCAAGAATGCGAGGAGTTCAAAAAGATGAAGGATGGCAAAAAGGCGACCACTCAGAAAGCGATTGAGATCTACCACGAATATGTTGTTGAACACTCGCCAAAGGAAGTGAATCTTGACAGTGACACTCGTGCTGCAACCAAAGCCGCGTTGGAGAATGGATGCCGAACTGACACATTCAGTCTTGCGCAGAATCGTGTCGAACAACTCATGTCCAAGGACTCTTACAGAAGGTAAGTGAAATCTGAATTTTCAGTCTATTATAAACTACTAAGAAAAAGCATTTTCCAAAATGATGTCCATCTTTCCAGATTCCTTCGCGATCGTCTTTTCTTGGATTTGGTGGAGAGTTTCGAAATTCAAGACAATCAAGGTCAATCCTGTTCAGAAGGCCCATCATCGTCTTCAAAATAATCAATCCTTTTTCTTTAATAATGTACACTTTTTTTAAAATCAAATCCCTGTCCCAATCCAGTTTGCAATACAACCGCTTTGTCATTTAATGAATCAATTCCCCTTTTCCCCCAATTCCCAATCAAATAATCAAACCCAAAACAAAAAAGAATACAAAATATGTTTATTGTCAGCTATTATTTCTTGAACATGTTTGTTATCATCTGATTTTTTTGCAATATACTAGAAACCTTAATTGTCTCAATAGAAGATCTCTTGGTGTTTACCATTTTTTGATTTGATTTTGATTTTTTTTTTGCTTTTTTATATCTTCACTGACATAACCCTTCAAAAATTAAAAACTGTACTTTTTTCTTTGTATATTTACATTTTTTTCTCTCTGTCAGTAGATAAATCAATTTTTGAAAAATAGCTTGTTCCAACACATGTGAATCGTTTTAAGCCTCTCAAGAAGGAGAGGACTACATTCTGCCAAACTTTGAAATAAAGTTCACTACAAGATCATTTTAACACACGTTTCGATTGAAAAAAAACAACTCAATCTCAGACTGAATAAGTGAGAGATAAAAAATTTGAACTTTCTTTAAAGAAACGAAGTCCGATTTTTTTTTCGGCCTGAGCAAACATTTAATGAAGCAATGATCAACATGTTGATCAATGTCCAGATGTTCATCGACTCACTTCCTCGCGTAAATTTACTCTTCAAATGTTCCAACGATTAGCTTTTTACACATCTTTTTGATTGTTCGGGGATATTCGACAGTTTGGAACTGTTCGGAGTTGTTGGAAATTTTTCTACTGTAAAGAAGCATCTATTGGAATTCTGAATCAATCCAAGAAGTCGGATGGGCTCGGAATGTGTTCCATGGAGAGGTTTTCTGAATAACGTGTCAGCGAGAAGATTGAAACTTTAGTATTTCGAATTGAGTTGCAATTTGACATTAGTATTTACGAATCATACTATTTGTTTACCACTGAATGAAAGTTAAGCGGAGTTTTTAGTTTCAAAAAGAATACTGATTCTGCAATCTTCCAGAAACAAAACAGTACGTTTAGATTTAGATAAAGAATTCGAATAAATTAGATTTTTTGATATACTATTGGTAAGTTTGCAAATATACTCTAAAATTAATTCTAAAAAGTCAATTTTGTTGAATTTCCAGTGTTCAGCTTTTTCTTGTTTTTGTTCCGATGTGATCGATGATGTTCACTCGAAAAATCAATTTCAGAATGTTTTCTTGAGGTGAAGAATCAAAACGCATATGAACAATGAATTTTTGTAATGGCAAAATGTTTGAGACCACGAAATCAATTTCATTTAATTTGAAAAACAGTATAAAATCAGGAACATTTTTCACAATTCATTGAATATACATATAATGCGAAACTTTTTGATATTTTCAATTTGTATTTTGTCCGTTTCTTCCTTTTGGATTCAAAGCGATGCTCACCAAGAAGCAGCGGAGTTGATAAAGAAGATTGAACTCGCTAAAAGTAACAATCAAGATGTATCAAGCTATTTTCATCAATTTTTCACTTTCATGGGATGCGAAGAATCGTTCTTCAAGAGACAAGCATTGCAATTACTACCAAACAAAGTTGAAAAAATTATCAGTGCTTCGAAAAAATCTGGGAGATTAGAAGTTGTGATTAGTGCGAACATCCGGAATCAGCTCCGCGTTTTACAATTTGCTGCTAGAAAAGAGGATGGGAAATATGTCATTTTTGATGGAAGAACAATGGATTGCAATCTATACGATTTTTAATTTGTATTTGCGTTTTCTGGGGAATAAATTTGCATAAATCAAAAAAAAATTGAGAATTGCCCTTTTTACGACAAACGTATCAAAAAAAAACATTTTCTTTTTTCCTGAATAAAAAAAAGTTCTCGATTTTTCCTTCGTTTCTATTGGGAACAATAGTACTAATATGCTAATCTTAGGTAAGTAGATTTATTCTCGAAATGCTAATCATCTAATTGTGTTAGTCTCGTTTTTGCAGCTCACAACATTTTTCGAAAACTTCATGGACAACGTTTCAGAAGATTTCCAATGACAATTTTTCAATACTGTGAAAGTTGTCTGTTTGGTAAGTGTAGGTGTGTGATTTTGTGCTGTATCAAAGGTGGGGTACGGGTAGTTTTCAAGTTGCTCTTAAAATTAGGAGCACATTTATTAAAGTATGAGGATTTTTTACCGAAAAGTGTAGTCCAAAAAATGTTCAACTTTAAAAATTTAGAAGTCTTCAACGTATAAGTACCCAAGTTTCTTTTTCAAATCAAATTTTTCCGAAAACGAGACTTTGCCGAAAAAATTCTTCCTAGTGATATGCCAAAAAATGTGCTATCTCTTTTAAGAGCAACTTGTCGAGTCTTTTTACCCCATCTTTAACCTGTAATGTGGTGTGAAGAAGTTATTACTCGTACAAACAATATCAATTAAATAATGTGCCTTCCTATTAGTCCTTTTTCATGAACATAATGTGTTACCTAATCCTTTTTTTTCCCCTTTTCTTGGCTACCACCATTGAGGTCATAGTCATAGCAACGGCAATACACTCTCATGTAATTAATTTATTTTTTCTTGTTTTTTTTTGCAACTCTTTTTTGTTGTCTAGATGTTGTTGTTTTTGTTGAAATTTGACTTGTGAGCACACCAAAAATACTAAAACCCAAGAGGATTTTTCACCAAAATCCCTTCCCGAAGGTTCCAAATTTAATGACCACAAATATACAACGAAATTTGAGATACTTTTCATAATAAAATGCCAACGCGCGGATAAATTAGACTGAAATTTGTCAAATTCTAAACTTTTCGGTCTGAATAAATATCATTCTCCCTGTTATATCGTAGAAACTCTTTCTTTTTTCTTTTTTTTTTGGTTTTTAAAGCCGAAAAATCGGACCTTCTTAGTTTGCAGGTCTTCCAACGGACCATGTAAATAGGCTCATATCATATAAAAAATTCGTGCGAACCAATTGAAAGGTACCTTCTCCTTGTTTTCTCTTTTTTCCGATCTTGTACATATACCAATTTAGCTTCAATTTTTGTTCCTCATGTTCCAAATCGATTCGTGCATCTTATTTTTTCTGCCGTTGATACCAAAAAATTCACACTTTCATATTTGCAATTAATGCAAAACCGTATATCGCTTGCATCATGTAGTTTTAAAAAAAGCAAAAATATGCACAATATCTCGGGGAAAAATCGGCAAGCTTGCGACATCCGGCTGTCGCAAGGCTTGCGGTGTTCTTGCGCCAATAGTCGCAAGCTTTGCGACATCTAGCAGCAAAACTACTGCACGGCTTGTGACACCCTTGCGCCAGAAAAAATGTGTCGCAAGTTTGCGACAAACTGGCGCAAGCTTGCGACAAGGGAAAAGCCTTGCGACACGCTTGCCGTTTTTTCCCCGAGAGATTCAATCAAAAACCATTATGTAATAATTTTAACCCGTCAAAAACATGGTGCAAACGTTTACTAATCATAATGTAACAGCTTTTTCTATGTAACAAAAGTGTTTAGCTACGAGAACAAATCCAATCACTGTTTTTGCTCTTTTCTTATGCGCATCGAAATTTCTCAAAACAAAAGTTGCGGTCATGTGCAGTAGTTTCAATTTTTCTCCCGCGCGTTTTGATTTATGACTGACCATCAAAAAAGTGTCTCATTCGCACGTTTAGTTTGCACTTATGCTAAACATTACCGTCAAAATTTCACCCGAAGTTTTGCTAACTTCAGAGTGTTTTCAAACAAGAGTATTTTTTCTCATCAATCCATTCATTCATACATATAAAAAAGAACAAAATGGTTACATAAAATAAAAGACGAAGAGTTACATTCCCGTCAGCACAAAGGACCTTGAAAACAAGAGAACCAAACACAAAAAATTGGAATAACATTTAGATTTGAACAACAATACACGTTGTTTTCGCACTTTTATATTTTTTTTGGTGTTGCACGAGACGCTCGCGCCCATTGTGTGTTGAACAACACCGGCAAACGAAGGCCAACAGCCACGCTAGTCGCCCGCGTTCCACAATCTTTGAGTTTTGAAAGGCAATAGACAAGTCTATCTTAAATGTAAGAGCACTTTCCATATGGACTTTTTACCAACAGGCATAGAAAAGCCCTGATTTCGTGACCTCGTATTCAACGTGGAAATTTTGGTAACATACTAAGTACGTGATGAAACAATTTAGAATAAAATTGTCTTGACAACTAATATTTTCGAGCAAAAATCCCATATGCTACAGGAATATACTAGAGGTTCTCTTTCATAAAAGATCAACTTACCCATTCCCTTTACCCCTTCCCTCTTCATCGAAGCCTAAAAAACCAGTTTTACCTTTTGCAATGACGTGTAGTTTTGTGGTCAGGCATACGTAAAAACATGTAAAAAAAATTCTCAAAAAATACACTTTTGTCAAATTTATTCAAAATATGCATTTTAAAATTAGGGTGCTTCACAGTTTGAAATAGTCCTTTTAAATTTCTTGATCTTTTCCTCCTGCTTGAAACTCTGAAATCCGAACATTTTTTCATCGGCTCAAAAAATTCAAACGATGATTCAGCCAAATTCTGATATTATTCCTTTCTGTGCACACTTTTGAAGATGATAGAACCATTCAAATAAAAAGTTGTCATGTGGGATTTTTTTCGCGCGCAAAGTGATATATAAGTCATGCACATCTGGACAGTTTTCATTTTTCGAAAAAAGTTAATGGCTGCTCCACACTTTTCAAATTAGTAGTTTGATGTTCCTTCTAATGATTTTTGCATTTTTATTTTTGCAATCTTCTCGGGAATGAATTTTGTTATTCGTTACGTCAAAATTTTGTGCCTTTTTATTCATCAACGGAAATTGTTGCATTTGGTTTTCTTTCCTTCCATCGACACGAAAAATACGATAACCCGAAAACAAAAACATACGGCTCCGCCCATTTTTCCCGCGGGTGTAAAGAAACATTCATTTGGAATATTCCATTCATTTTTGACTGCTCATTTTTTCTTTTCCGTAAAGCTTGATTTTTTCAGAATGGGTGATAATCAAAAGTGGTTGACCCCATCCGAAGCCAAGTGTTTCATGCGTGACGTCATGAAGAGAAAACGAGATGAAGTTCAAAGCGAAAAAAGAGCAGATAAACAAGAACATGGCGATGACGAGGAGATAATAGAAGTTGATGACTTCCAAATGACACTCGAAGATCATTTGTGGAGGGAAAAGTATGCTTTTGTGGCCCGTGGTGCGCTTGCAAAGTTGGAAGGTGATTTGAGACGTGGAGTTGTTAACGATGTGGAGTGCTACGATAGCGCCGCACCGGAGGTGAGTTTGTTTGAAAAAAAATCCATTGTATTTGAATTTAACTTGAAAATTTTAATTCGTCAAAAAATAAGACTCTTTGTAAATTTATATAATCTAATAGTTTCCTGGAAAAAAATTGAAAAAAAACCTCATTGAAGGAGCAAGGTTGCTCAAACTTTCGAGTAATAAATCTGAAATTTTACGGGCACAGTACATTTCAAAGTAAAACAGTACATTTCAAAGTAAAAAATAACAGTACATTTCAAAGTAAAACTGGGAAATCTATCGAATCTTTTAGTTAATTTTGTATCAGCTTGTTTATTGCCTGTCTTCCCTCTTTTTCCCCGTTTGACATTTAACTTTCAAACTTATTACTCAATTGATTCAGTTTACAACCACAAAAAACAATCAAATTTTGAGTCTCATGTTCTCAGAAGCAGGCCAATTCACATGACGAAATCTCAGAAACATTAGTTGCTATTGTCTACAGAAAAAAGTTTGAGATAGTGAACTTTTAGTTAAGAAACACAATTTCGCAGAAACCTTTTTGACGAACATGATTTTTTCTCTCTATGTTTTCTATGTCGAATTTCAGGTCACACAGAAAATCAAGGAATATTGCGAGACTTTCCGTAAGCAATGGAAAATCCTCCCGGCTTCATCGATAATGGAGCCACAAAGCAACTACCAGAACGGCGCCTCTTATGAACTATTGAAACGCCAAGTTCTGAATTTCCATCGCCAAGATATGAAGAATTATATACCCGTCGAAGAAGTCAAATTTCCTTGTCACCACGAATTGGTACATCTCTTCTCAGACATCAAACTGATGAAGTATTTGATAAAATCACAAGAATTCGTAGATTCCTCCGCTGCACGTTTGACTAAGAAAAATCTGGAGGATTTATGGGGACAAAAACTGCACATCGTCGCGCAGGACAATGGAAATTCTTCAAACGATTCTTTGCCCAGTGAGAACGAAGAAGATAATTCTGAAGATCAGAACGAAACACTGGCCCCACACTGTGAGTTTATTTTTTTTAATCACACATTCTAAAAACAAAAATTTAATTATTTTATAAAGAAACATCAACTAAGCTCAATGATTCAACAAGACCACTCTCAAAACTTAAAATTTCAAATATTTTTCATAGTTAAGCTACAATTAAATATCTTAACCATGAGAAAAAAATTCCTTCAAATAGTTTTCCTTTGTTTTTATGGTCACGTTTAACTTGCAACAAAACCATTTAGAAAAACATTTTATCCTCAAAATAGCTTTTTACCCAGTATAGACTTCAAATTGTATTCTGGTTCAAAATCTTAGTTTATGGTTTTTGTCTTGAAAAACAAAAAAAAACGTAGAAACGCAACGAAATCCATTTAAGGCTTTCTATTTCGATATACGACGATGCCAGTTCACTCATCATTAATGTATATTTTATTGAGTCCTGAATGGGATTTTCTTTTTTTGCTCTCAATTTATTGGTTTTGAGTTCAATTAAATGCACTATGTAGAGTAAAAACAATTATCTATATTATTGTGCGCTGAGTTATAATATTTTTAATTGTGTTATGAAATAAAAACGTAATTAAAATTTTTGTCATTTTCAAAACTTTGGTTTATGTTTTTTCATCAATGATTTTAGAATAACTGTGTGAGCGGTAGCCAAGATTACAGTTCATTTTTTTCAGGAAAATCAGTCAAGTTGGATCCCCTCTTTTTTCGTTGTGGTTCAGAATAATAAATTCGTGTCTATCATTTAGTATATCTTTGTTTTCCCTCCCTATCGCACCGCGTCTTTCTAAATCTCCAGATCCCCCCAATATTCAACATTTCATCAATGCGCATTATCAGCTCTCCACTTTTCATTGCCAGTTTTCTTCTTTACTTTTTTACCAACACGTCCATTGATATACCCTTTTTTGATAGTTTTTTCATTGTCTCCCCGACTCTTTCGTTAATTTTCATGATCCTAAATTGAATTCTCCCTTCTGATATCTGATATCAGCCATTTTTTTTTCAATGTTAGTTGTTTTTTTTTCAATTCTTCCAACCCTTCTATAACATGTTCATCTACTTTCGCGATGTTTTCTCAGCTTTAACTGTGAGAAAATGGTTCGAAAAGTCTTAAACATGTCCAAGTGATTGTTTTGCGAAACAAGCAATATTGTTCCCACCCCTAAATATTTATTACATTCGACATTCACCTGCTCATTCTGTTTCTCTTGTTCTATTGTTCTTTTATTCGATAAAAATATTCACATCTTACAAAACACATTAATTCGATTTTTTAGACGTGATGCAATGTCGTTGAATATATTTGTTCATTCGTATAATTTCTTCATGGCAAAAGCTCTGTCTCATAGCAACCTTTTTTGCACCCTTTCCTTCTTTTTATTTCTTCTCTAATTTTTTTTACAGAAATGGAAGATAAAGATTCGCAAACTATGGTAACCGAGGAGGAAGCATTCAGAGAGATCATCTCGATTTTCAAAAGCAAAGGAATGAAAAAAATAGCGGAATGGGAACAGGACAGTTCGGCTGCCAAGGTGTTGGATCGTGTGGTCGAAAAGTATATGAAGGAAAACCACTACCAAATGGATTTGCAACGAGCTTTGGACATTTGGAAGGAAGAAAGTAAAGGACGCACATTTTCATCCAACGTGAGTCTGGTTTTTTATTCTATAAAATTAGGCAACATTTCCGGATGTTTCGATCAATATTCTTGTGAGCATAGGGATTATCATGTTGTGAGGATTAATTCAAGATAGCTGAAATATTGTTTCGAATAAGATTAGGAAATGAAACCAAATATGATCATAGTTTTGACACCAATTTCACGAAAAAAAATCTAAAATTAGTCAGAAAGGTTTACTGGAACCCTCAAGTCTGGTAGAAATCTAGACAATGACCAAATAATTTTGATTTTTTTTTTTTGGAAATTTTAAAGAGTTTTGCTCATTTTCATGTATCAGGTTCCATCTGATTTACTGTGTGAATTTTGCGAATTTCCAACCTAAAAATAGAGAAATTTTCTTCTAAACTTTGCATTTGGTTCTCCACGTATTGGTTAAGATGTTGGTTTCGGAATGTTATTCCCCAAACCATTCCGAATTTTAATTGAAAAATCAATATTCTATTTCCTTTTACATGGAGAACAATTATAAAAAAAAATAATTCGTTTGTTTTATGTGAAAATCGTGGGCAGATGTAGTTTTAATGGGCATCGTGGGCGAGCAGGCAAAACGAGACACGTGTAATGCGATCATTGATTTTCCCACTAATATTGGTTGATCAAAAATTAAGCAAAAAAATTCGAAAGCGACATCTCTTACAAAATTAATCAATAAATAATGTTCAGGAGAAGTACGTCAACAACTTCTGCAAGGAAATCCGCCACATTCACAAAGTTCCTGACTTGAACTTCATCGAAATTCTTGATTTGGATTTCGAAGATTCGGATGATCGTCGTCACGCGCTTTCTGCTTGGTTCCATGTGTTTCCTCATCATCGAGTGACAATGCCACAATTCCCGTCTCCAGCCAAACTCTTTTTCGATTATCATTTCTGCAAGATCCAGTTCACCGACATCGAACTGGATAGATTGATGCGCTCTGGATTCGACTTCAGAAAATAAATTTGGGATGATTTTGGTTGCTCATTCTTTTTATTTTAAAGCATGGTATATCATAACATATTCTTCTGGCTTTCTATGGGGTTTTTATCCTTTTTTGGCGAATAAATGTTGGGAAGTACAAAATGAGTCATTGTTAGAAAAAATTTAAAAAAAAATCAACTATATCAAATTTTCGTTTTCACGAGGGACGTCAACAAAAACTGGATAATATGAAGAATATTTCAACGTGAGAAAAATCATCGTTTTCCATCAATTGATTTGAATGAAAAAGTGAAGTGGATAAAGTCAACAATTTTTTCTGAACACTGTATAATGTAACATTTTTCGAACATCGAATTAGGGTTTTTTTTTTGAAACAGAAGTGTTATGAGTTGAATACAGGTGGCCGATTGTCGGATTTCGCAGTTTAAACTTGAAATCTTTGTTTTTGCATCTTTTAATTACACATCTGGATGATTTTTTGGTGGCGTTGCAGAACACGAATCCTGAATAATTAAAAGTTTGTCACAACTTTCCTCTACCACTCACCCACTTTCAATAATTTCGTGCTGAATAATTCTCGGTGTTCATCGTGACTCCGTTGTCAAACCACACAGCAACCAATTCACTTTTTTATGTCGTCACAAAATTAATTTTTAACAAACTGAAGGTTTAATCAATTGGAGATCATCAGACAATACTTCACGTTGTGCCACATTTAGCGTTTCAATTTCAGGACTCTGTAAAAGTTGATATTTCGGGTACAGTGTTGGTTGACGGCTGTTTTGAAGACAGTTCATTGAAATTCAATGTGATCAAGAAAACTGTTCACTCACTCACATATTCCTCAGCAAAAAGACTCATGTTTTAGGAGATTGAAATTTGATGCCGATCGTTGACACAAGTCACTGTTTTTGTTTTTGTCGTTGTATTCATGCTTCTGATTCTGGCACACCTCCTTTTGGTCGTTGTCTTGAGGATATTTTCCAATTAATTGTATACCACTTTCCAATTTTGACTGCCATGAATGATGATCTTCTCTTGAAAATATATCGACGTCGAAGAGCGCTCTCAAATTTTTACATTTTGATAATTTATCCGATCAGCCCACTTTTGCTTTGTTGAAATATTTGTGTTGTGATAAAAAAAGGTCGTTGGCAGAACGCACGCGATTTCTGGACGCTCCAAAACTTTTTTATCATTGATATTCATTAAACCACTCGCTCAGGGTTCACATTTTACTCATAAAATATCCGATGAACTCCCAGAAAACGTTTTTTGTTCTTAAAACATGAAAAATAACCTTAGAAAATGGGTTCAACGCAACTCACCTTGACACGTTTCGATATTCTTTCCAAATTGATACTGAATTTGCCATTTTTTCAAATTTTTAGATGAAATGAAGATTAGAAACGGCAGAAATACTTTCAGAAAATAAATATTGTTGATTGGAAGAGAGAGTGTGTTGTGTGTAGAGAATGACAAGAAAGCAAGAAACTAGCAAAGCATGTTTGCTGCATTTTTGGTTTTCTAGGCCAGTACTTTACTTTGCACTTTAAACTGGAAAAATATACATTATATCGTGATTTAAAAAGATCAGAAACTTCTCAAAAGCTTGTATGTTAATAAATTCATACACTCTTGAAAACAAAACCCGTAAATGGAAGGTGAAATGAGGTGAAAACAAAGATTATTCAGTTTTTTTTTTTTGGAAATGTCGGCCGTCCCTGTGACTATAGTGCAACAAACATGCTCTATTGTTTCTTATGTGTCTGCACTCTCTTATAACAACACTATTATCTCCAATCAATACATTTATTTACTTTTTTCATGAAAAAACTGATTTTTTGTGACTTCCTCGTAAGTATTTACATTTTCAAGTGAATTCACGTTTCGAAATGTGTAATAGCATCAAAAAATGGTGAATTTATTTTTTTAACGTATCTTATTTAGTAAAAAATTAAAATTTCGCATATCTGTTCAATTTTTCCAGAGAATCTGCACTACTGAAGTGATGTCCAACAACAAGAAACATAAAACTTTTACGAAACATTTTCTAGCCAACACCTGCTGAAAAAAAAATGGAATCCATGCTCAAAAGTATGACGATCGAATAACACCTGAAGAGAAACAGAACATGTATATCCAATCACACATAGTTTCGATATTATCAAGTTGTCTCGCCACAAACAACTGAACATGGTGCATTTCAATATCAGAATCGGATCCTAGAAATGAGAGAATCATATGGGTCAATTTATTTGCAACGGAAACTTTTGGACCTGATAAAAATTGGACAACAAGTGGATAATCATGAATATCATGAATTGTGATCGTCTGGAAAAAAAAACACAATGGCGAAGTGGTCACCGTTATTGGAAGATTCACCGATCCACTATTGAAAGATTCATCGATCCACAAGGACTTCATTTCTTCCAAGTTTATGACTGATGCAGGGACTATGTCAGATGAATATGTTAATGGACCGTAGTCGCCATCTTCACAGTCGCCCCAGAATGTTCATTTGTTGTTATTTCGTTATTTTCGAGATGAAAATGTTTATGTACTTGCGTTGAGTTCTATTTATCCCTTTCAAAACTGCACTACGTCATCCATCACCTTCAAAATTTCACCGACGGCAAGCTTGTCATGCTAAATTTTGCTTTGACCGATTCGTTTTCAAAATGTATTTGAGCAGAAAAGTGGAACTATTCACACTCCAAACCATCTGATATTTTCAGAAGGTATGACATCATATATCTCTCATAAGTTGCTTTTATAATTTTTATCAGTCCCCTGAAGCTATGCATAATCGATACTTTGTTGTGCAAGGAACGGCTCTTGCAGAACTCCGACTCAGCGTTTTTAGTTTGGTAATTGATAAAAACGCATATCTGAAAAATAATAACAGGTACCACTTGGGATTTACCATAATTGTTTTTGATCGAGAAGTTATAGGTTGAATAACATCTCTTCCAAAATAATAATCATACTACATATGAAAAACGAAGAACGATGAAGATAGAATAATCTTGAAGATTGTTGTGAATTACTTTATTTAAAGAAAAACCAATTATTTAGCATTGAAGAAAAACAAAATGGTGTTTTGAAATTTTGGTTTTTAAATAGAGAGAACTCACAATGAACTAAATGAATAAATAAAAGAATATCAACGGAGAAAGTCTGAAATGGGTGAGAGAATGGGATTTTATGTAGGATACATTTGTTTGGAAGGGAGATTTGGATTTTACAATTGTGAAAGATAAGAGTGTAAAACTGGGAAGGGTGTTGAAAATTGAAGAAACGTCGGTGAAATGAACAACACATTTTTTGGTAAACCGCATTAAACCCGAGGCCATTGAAAATGTGGTGGTCGATAGAAGATTCGACTGAAAGAAATTATTTCAAATCAAATCGTTTTTTTTAAAATCAACCTACTTTAGTTGATATTCTCCTCCTAGAATCATAGGAAAGTGCTCAGTAATTTGGTTTTCACCAGATTTTTTGTGGCTCTCAACCACAAAGCACAAGTTGCGTTGAGCAGTACTGAACATCGGCTCTAAAAAATTGTATGCATATTTGTTCGATTAGTTCGACAACTTACTGAAGTGCTGGGGATAATCACCATCGTAATTGTGGAGTGTATAATCATTACATTCGATTTTGAAATTCTGGAAATTGAATTAACTTTTATGGACGATATTCTTTTCTTACCCGGTTCTTCTTGAAAGTAAGAAAGAGAGTGGCATCTTCAAATTTGTAGTAACCCTCGTGCCAAGTGTCAAGATAATAAAATTTGATATTACCTGTTAATGAAAAATATTCGAGATTGATTGATAAAAGTTCAAACTCACCTTCTGCAAAAGACATTTTTGCGGAACGGTAACTTTTCCGCAAAACTGAATACCAGGATACTCTTTATTCTGGTTTGGAATGTCTCCGCCTACTGACCAACTCTCAAAACATGGTGATATTCTAGCAAAGATAAAGAGATTGAGGGGTGGGGTTTTTTCCCTCAAAGGACTACACGATGGTTAGTAAGATCAGACATGAAAAAGTGGAGAAAACACAAGTTCAACTCAATTGTAAAATCTCATATAATTACTATTATGATGACGTTCAATATCTAGCTTCTAACTTATACCTCCTGTTTTCATTTTTTTTTGGAGCAAATTTTTTGTCACGCTGTTGGAATTTTTGAAAAGTGAAAATTCTAAGTAATTTTCATTGCCTCTAGGGGTCTCCTTTGCACCAGATTTATTCTACTAGAGAGAATTCGCACACAAAACATCAAGATTTATTTTAAGTTTTCTAGCTTCATTGATAATAATTTCATAAGGAATACACGCATTTAGATGAATGATGATTTCAGAATCAGATGTATAAGACAGTGATGAGGAATTGTGGCACATTTGACAATGTCGTAGAGGCTTAGAGAGTTGGATCAGGAGGCATGTAAAATCTTCCCAAAAACATGTTGAAGCTCTGCACAAATCTCCTGGAAAAATATTGGTTGGAAACATTTTAAAATTTCGTTTAAAAAATTTACTTTCTGTCCGAAGACGTATGAAAAACAAACTCCATAACACTTTCGTTTTCGAATTTTATTTGTATGAGATTTTGACGTATCTCACGGAGTTGACAATTAATGGTAGGACTTGAGAGATCGTATATTTCCACCTAAATATATATATGTCGCAATGATAGTGATTTCAAAATGACTTTCACAATTATTTGAAGATTTTACCTGGTTGTCGCGTTTGATTTGTAGAGTTCGATCTGAAGACAACTGGAATTCACATCCAATAAACGTTGAGTTGCGAACAATATAGCATGAACCTTCCATTTTACCTTTCAGCTAAACCAAAACTCACTTTGCGATCATTATTTTTTGGTCATTAGCTTCCTTGGTGATAGTACTCCGCCCCTTCGTTTCGAGTAGCTAGGTACATTTGTTGTTCTGTCATGTAGTTCGATCTTTGAGAATGGTTACATTTGTGTCATTCACATTTTCGATTATTTAAAATCATTGTCTCACCAGACAGAAAACCAATGTCATCACTTGGGGGTTGATAGCTACTGGAAGACAACAGCACGGAAAATAAGCCAGAATGAGCTATTGAAAATTGAACTGACGATCTCTCTCAACTATCCGGGAAACGAAAGTTTTCTAGAACTAACGAACGATCATATGCTGAAAAAGTGTTCACCTAAAACAATCAAACGTTGTTGCATTTTAGGTGATTTTTCCAATTAGGTGGGTTTTCATTGCATTTGGTTCGCCTTTCGATTTGATTCTAGGTGTCATTTAAAAAAAAAAAAACATCAAACTCTAACTTGATCAGTACCACGCCGCAAATTTTGCGTGCCAGAGGGTGAAAAAAAACTGAACTTGGATGACTAGACTATTTGTTTATTCGGAAAAAATTTCGAATTGGAATAAGCAAAACAAAATTTGTTGGCTCCTATCGATTTTCACTATCTTCGTCTTCTCTTTTTTCTTGTACGGCTGTTGATTCCGAGTTATTTCGTTTGATCCACAGCTTCCACAGCTTCTCGAGCTTGCTGTCCTGATATTTTTCGAATCGACTCCACCATAAAATCTGACAGTAACACATATTTTTCCAGATATTGTAGAGCATCCAGTTAGTTGAAAATCGTGAAATATTCATGCACGTTTGTGTATTTTGTTTTCTATTTCCAACAAGAACTCTGTAAAAATATAGGAGGTTACGTCAATCTTTGGCTCAATTTACGCGATACTCACTAATTGTTTTTCATTGTATTCGTGTCTGTGATTCCGTCACACCTCTCATTTGTTCCTTGAGGGTATTATCCAATTAATCGAAATATCACTCTTCAATTTTTCACTCTCATGAATGGTGGCTTTGTCGCAAATATTTGGACGGTGAAGGCTCTTGTCAATTCGCTCCTACAAGTATGGATCTCAACATTTACCATTTGAATATTTATCCGATCGTATATTTGTTTGTCTTCTGAGAGTATGTTGTTGGCAGATGATTTCTGCAATAGTCCGTTCAGCTTCCATTTTTTACTCATAATCTATCCGATGAACTCCAAGTAAACGTTGTTTCATTCTGAAAATATGGAAAATAGTCACAGAAAACTTATCATAACCCAACTTACTTTAACATTTTTCGATATTTTCATTTCAAATACACACTGAATATAACACAAGTGGGTTCGATTTATGAATATGGTACGCAACGGTGAAAGATACATTGACAGTTTTCCTATTGATTGAAAAAAATAGTATGTTGTATGTAGAGAGTGGCAAGAAAGAAAGAAACTAGCATAGCATGTTTGCTGCGTCTTGGTTTTCTAGGCCAGTACTTTACTTGTACTCTGAAAACAAAAAATCCACATTTTATCGTAATTCATAACGATAGTCAACTTTTCTAGAGCTTGTATGTGGATAATTTCACACAAGCTTGAAAATGAAACCTACGAAAGAAGTGTACAAAAGGTGAAAACAAAGATAACTCAGGTTTTTTGGAAACATCGGCCGTCCCTGTGAGTATAGTGCAACAAACATGCCCTCTTGTTTCTTGTCTGACTGCACTCTCTTATAACAACACTTTTTCCTTCAATCAATATATGTGATTTTTCGTGAAGAAAACTGATTTTTTTGTTTTTTTTTATAGTTATGCACATTTTCAAGTGTATTGTCAAATAGAAACGTGGAAAAAACATCTGAAATTGACAATTGTTACTTTGCTCTTCGAAAAAATGATGTTTCTACTGTTAGATTTTCAATAAACTTATATTCTTCCAGGGAACGCACATACCGTACAATTGTTAATTTGACTTGATGATGGAAGAAGCAGAAATCATGACATCCAATGAAAAAGCTTTAAAACAAAATGTTTGATTAGCACTAAAGACATACAGGTATGGTTGTTTCTATTCAAAAATATAGACCTTCCCAAGTTTTTTTTTCAGGGTTGAGAAACTAGCCTATCTTCGTTGATAATGTTCGTTATTTTTGCTCTCAAAGAAATATTTGGATAAAATCAAAGTCGGATGTGATGAAAAAATAAATCAATTCATGTTCGACGGAAAATGGATCCTGAGTGAGAAAGCCACAATCATCTTGAAGTAGCCACCAAACTATGTTACTGATATAATCGAGCATTATAGTGATTTTGCAACCGATGTTGTGAGACTGATGTATTCCCAACACGCTTAACATATATACTGTTTACCAAATTCGGAATTGTTCTACTCAGTGAGTAAATTAATAGTTAATCATATATTTTCAAAATGTGTTTTCAGGAGTCGGATGAATAGGACCAGTCGATTTTGTTCACCATATTGTCAAAATCGTCACAAAACGTTCAGTTGCTTTTATTTATCATTTATTTATGATGAAAGTTTTTTGAAAACTCTGAATTTGCATAGATTTTTGGAATTTGGTTCGAAATATTTATCACCTTTGAAATACGATCACGTCTTGTTTTTTTATCAATCAGAATGTTCAAATTTCAACAACTGACGTCATATGTATCCGTTTTCTCTTAGCGTCACTCATACAGTTTCGTTCCATGCAATCAACATCTCAATTGCCTCTTTTTCATTAGTTCTCTAACTCTAACTCTGTCAACCTGCAATATTTTTTGTGCCAGGCACGGCTCAGTCAGAACTCCGACTCATCGACTCTGATTGATAAAAAATGAATAACAACCAGCATCCTTTGGGAATTACTATAATTGTTTTTGATATAGAAGTTATTATTCGACATACATCTTGTCTAAAAAAAATGATCTGATTGCTCTAGGAAAAAATGAAATCACTAATGAACATTGTTTTTTGGAATGTTAAAGGGGTTTTGCTGGATTCATTAAATTTAACGTGGAAGAAATTAAAAAGCAAATGGGATATAATATTCTACACGATGGATAGAATATCATTCACTGGGATGATTAGAACTTTCTTAAGGTACACAGAAAGTGTGTTTTGTGTTCAAACGCAAAGGGTGAACTGAAAATAGAAGGAAGACAACGAAAAATTGTGTGCATAGAGATTATTTGAATACTGAGATTGAGTGAACGATTATTCTAAATGTTTTTTTTTGATTCGGTATTTCATTTTGACCTACTTTCATTTTTGATATCATTCAAAAATCACAGTATAAAATTCAACGTTTTATTGCTTTTAAAGTGGTTCGGTTCTCAATAACTAAACGCTTATTCGGTTTGAGAAACACGAACTGTGATTCTGAAATATTATTCGATCATTGTTTGAATTTACTTCATTACTCACTTAGATGCTGTGGATACTTTTTACTATTGTAGTTGTGGATAACATAGTCCTCACAATTGATCGTCAAAGTCTGAACTGGTCATTTAACGTTACATATATCATAGTTTTTTTTAGGAGACATTCGTAGCGGGTTGATTGTCGTCACCGTTTAGAAACACAAATCATGGTTATTCATATTCTGGAATGACTCCAACTACTGACCAACTTAGAAAAAAGGAAGTTTTCAGTAAAAACAAAAGTTAGAGACTTGGTTTCGACCAACCATAAGTTAGAAAAACCCATGTTCATTCTAATTGTCATCTCATAACAAACTTTGTCTTACTGTTAAATTTCTCGAAGAGTTATAAACCTACGTAGATTTTTCTACGTCCAAATTAATACCAAATTTCAATGAGCAGGCTCAGCCTACTTGGGCAGTATTGACTCATCGTCAAGAGCTTACTTATCGTAGCTCATCCTGAATTTTTTATTGTTTTCGGTTAGATTTAAAGTCCTTCCAATCCAACTCTGGATATCTGATATTCGAAACACATGAAACTTTCTCATATTTCAGTTTTATTGCTATATTCACAAAAAAATTAACTTTTCAAACTATTATACAAACTACAAGAATAGATGAAAGATGAAGAAGGAGGTATTTACTTGAGATATTGATGAGAGGATATCGATAAGATGTAAATACTGATGATATCATTGTTGGAAACGTAGTTGTTCAAAATATTGCATCAATTGATGTATGATCTGCCAAAAGCATGTTGAACCTTTCCACAAATCTCCTCAAAAAAAAACTAATTAGAAATGCTTTCAAAAATTGTTCAGTAAACTCACTCTTTATCGGACTCCGTATGGAAAACCATCTCTATTGGCATTTCAGTTCCAAATTGAATTTCAACAACATATTGACGCACTTTTCGAAGGTGACAGAGTAATGTGGAATCGGAGAGATCGTAGATTTCTAGCTGAAAAAAACTGTTCTCAGGAGCCCAGTTTTTATGAGTTCAAACTGATTATAAATTATTTTTCACTCATAGAACCTTACCCTATTCGCACTTGTGAGCTGCAGAGTGCGATTTGGAGTCAACTTGAATTGACATCCAATAAAAGTAGAATTGCGAGCAATATAACATAAACCCTTCATTGAAAAGTTCCAGACCAATTCAACACAATAAAAAAAAGAACAGAAAACTTGCAATCTACAATGATTTTGTGGTCATCAGCTTCCTTTTTGATAGTGCTCCGCCCATTTGTTTCGAGTAGCCAGGTTCGTTTGCCATTCTGCAATGTAGTTTGATCTCTGAAAATGGTTTTTCGATTGGCTAAAATCATTTTCTCACCAGATGTCAACTTAGCGTGATGAGATTTATCCTTGCAGCTAATTGGTAGCTACTTTTGTTGTCCTGCAGGATGGGCACAAATATAGTGATTTTCGTTCGAAATAAGTTTTCAACTACAAATTTTTCCTTTTTAATATTTGTAAGCAAAATAAGGTTTTTTTTTTGACAGCATAAAAATCACGAGAGAAGAATTTGATGACACTTTGAATATATTATGGTTAAGCTTTTGAAGTTTTTTTTTCATATGATTTTTTTCGGGACGTGACAATAATTTGGAGAATAAGTAAATTTTGCTTTTTCGTTCTCATCTCATCTTGTGTTGTTGTCAAGTGTAATTTTTTTTTCTCACAAGATGATGATGACTCATTAAGCGTATCGTTGAAAATTCGAAAATCGAAATAAATTCCAAAACATTACACCTTAATCAATGAAAAACGGAACTATTTGTTGTATGAGAGCTATCAAGAAATGTTTGAATTAGTGTTTTTGGACACAGACAACACGTAGCTACAAAACATCGAGTACGTAAAAAATGTTGAAAGGGAGAAACGTCAAGTTAACCACTCTGGTCTTTGTGTCAGTCGATGAAGAACACATCGAAGTACAATCGAATATGTAGTCTTAGAATGTATCCTTACGTCAAGGGTATGAGGTTTCTTCTAACACGGTTTTTCAAGTGTTCGTTGCAGGTTTTATTTACAGAATCGGAAAATAATACTGTGAAAATTAGAACTGCGAACTATTATTGAGTTTTATCCTATTGATTGCACTGCTTGGTATATTCGTATTTCAGAAGTGTTTTATTCCTGTTTTGCTAACATTTTTTGATTTTGGGCTGGCTTTCATTTTTATTCAATGTGTAAAGAGAAGAATACGAATAAAACGATGATCTGATGAGCAGAGCTATGGTATGAACTTTGCGTGCCGGATAATTTTATATAGAATAAAAGCTAACTTTCATCATTAAACTAATAATTTATTTGCAAAGTATGAAAACTTTGAAAAAATGAAATTCCATGAACGGCAAGAAAGTTTTTCTGCTCCTATTGTCAACTATCTTTTACGACAGAAAAGAAGAATTCCCAATGCTTTTGCCATGTTTCTTCTTGTAACTCTGTTGATTTCTTCAAAATTCAAGCAGTGTTCGTGATGGTCTCTTTGAATAACCGTGTTTATATAAGAGGCTGGTTGTAATTCATCATTGTTTGTCGGTTTTGAATTAAGATAGTTCCATTTGTCCTCAGTTGGTGGAAAACAATACGAGTGTTGCTTTTCTCAACTAGGAACGAGTCAACTTGTATCCTTTTATGCTTTTTGATGATAGCTAGGTCGAGATACATGGAGACGAATAGTTTTATAGCTTCTTGATGTGATAACAATCCGACTTTTTGTGTCAAGTGTCCTATTTCAGATGCAAAACTTTTTCCAATTGTTCAATGTTTGCTTGAAGTAATTCCTGAATAAAAAAAAACTAACAATGAAAAATTGTCTTCAACCAACCTGCACACGTTTTTTTTATACGTCGATGAATAACTTCAAGTAATCTCAACCATCACGACCATCGAACAGTTCCACATAGTGCTTTTATGATTTTCACAATGGAATTCATCATTCTATTCCTTCAATTAGCATGTTTTATCAAAACAATTAAATTTTAAACTGAAATAACCGTTAATTTTTGGAATTAAATAATAATTTCACTCACTCATTTGAAAAATTTTCATAGGAAATCTCACTTTATTGAACAACATGAAACCGAAAGATATTTTACAGCCAATAGTCTACCAGATAATTTATCGGCATCCTGTTATAATTATTTTGAAACGAGTTAGGTAGTAGATACGAGCCATTCCAAGACATACTTATTGAGAAAGTGCAGCATGCATTAAAAAAAAGAAAGCGTATCAAATGGATGAGCGAGTGTTGTTAAAGAGGAGAGTAACATATAGTTTTATTTGCTGGCCTAGGAAACCAAATGCAGGAAGAACGCTCTATAGCAATTTTGTCTCCTCCTCACTCTTTCAAAACAACGCTATTTCATATAATCAATATTATGACTAATTTTTTTTTGGTTTTCAAAAGAAATCTTCTGTTTTGACAGTATCTCATCACTAAAATGATGTTCATATTCTATTCAGCAAACAAATCAGTGAAAACATGGAGAAGATGTCAATATTTCATAAGGTAAGCTCTTCAAATCGAGTTACTTTGAAAAAAAGTATTGTTCAGAACCTACGTCTGAAAATGAAGAGACATGAAGTTTATTGAAAAAAGCATTCTTCTGGCAAGGCGACAACGAGAAACGTTTAAGAATAACGACGGCAACAATTAAGGACAATGGTTGTGAAGAAAACTACAGGTTCTATACAAAAAAATGAGCTAGTATATCGTGACTCTCAACGTTTAGGTGAGTAAATCCCTTTTTTTTTTCAAATTTTTGTTTATTCAGGTGTTACTCGGTTACTGTTTCATCCAATTCGAAAGACGACTGTAATAATTATTTGCCTTGAACATTTGTCAATCAAATTTATCACCTGTTTTATGTGGATGGTATGTGATGGTATGAAGTCCTTGATATCTAGAGGATACTGTTCGCTGTTCAGTAACCACATATATGGTGAGATTATTATTCAGAAATTATATTCAAACATTTTTCCAATTATAGGTTTCTGTTGGTGTTTAAGAACATGGACTGAAGTTTATTTTCACTATGAAACATGAAATTGCAAATACGAACTGGAACTACATCGTGATGCTCACTTTGTACAAAGAAAAAACAAAGCAAAACGTGTCTACTTTTTTATAAAGCCATACGGATTAGACGATTGATAGATTTTACACACATATTTTCATAATGTTAAATGGATCCACTGCAAGACCACTGATTGAGTAAACCACTGCAGAATCAAACATCGTGTAAAAAAGCTCCAACTTCGAACAATGTCAATATAAATTGTTATCAGTGTCACGTTGTTCCGAAATTGACTTTTACAACAAAAATTAAATTCTAGAATATCATTTCATGTATATATAAATATATTCTGTATGCAGTTTTCATGTGGGTTTCTTTGTTGGTTTTGAAATGAAATCTCTATGTGTAAATTTTAGTTCTTTTAGTTCTATGGAATGAATTCACATACATGCACACTCCTTAACATAATAAGCAAAACAGCTCCTTATTTAAAAATTTCGGTTTTCAAAACAAGTTATTTCAATGATTCCGCGAACTCTTTACAAAATTATGACCATACATGACGAATGAACATAGAAATGACTACAATTTTGTCATCAACCCGTGAAGACCACAAGTTCATCCAGTCATCAGACTACTACCCTACTATCTGTCAGTTCGTAGGAAAAGTGTAAAGTGATAAATTAAATCTGTGGAAAAAAAAACATCATGAATTCCGAAAATTGATATGATCAATCAACGCGACAATGTCACCTTCAGAAACATATGAGCGAAAAACCATGCTTGCCACAAAATACAATTTTATCACAAACACTATCTCATGATTGATTATGTTAAAAATTACAGAATTAGGCCTCAGAAAATGATTTCTACATTCCTTGTTTAATAGCCATCTAAAACAGTGTGATTTCCAAAAGATTAATTGAAAACAACAAAGGATTTTCGAATAACTTCAATGATGAATGTTTTGGTCTTTGGAAAGTTCAAACAATTTTCTCCGTAATTTTGAAATTTTCCATTCTGAAGTTCTTGCAGAATACCTTGGACTGCCAATTATTTCTCGATTTTTATCAATCCAGAACTAAAGGAACTTTTTTTTGGTTCATTGTCTATTAACTGTTGTAGGAACTATTTTCTCGATAACCGGAATGGTTCAGGAAAACTAAAATATTTGATGTTTCGTCTCTTTTAAGAAATTTTTCGACAACAATTCTCCTTTTATTCGCTTCACTTTTCGATTTGGACCACCCTTTTTCTGTATATGAAATTTTTAAAGACACAATATCATATTTCATAAAGTAATAAACACTAAAACTATACGAAAAAGTTAATAGGTGCATATGACACAAAATAGAACGACCCCAAGTTCCCGATCACTCGCGAAAAAAATTCTGTTTATTGTTTGATACTTTTTTATAAACCCTACATCCAACTTAACAACAATTTGAATGGGAGGCGAACACACTTTTTTTTGTGTAAAATGACGAAATCATCGATGAATCATATACACATACACATAACAATGTACTTTTTTATTTCATTTTTGTTTGATGACGTCATCGAGTTACAGTAAAATAAACAAACTATTTTTTTTTTGGTTCAAATGGTTTTGGCTAATGGATTTTGATATAAGGTCAATAAGAACCAAAAAACAAAGTTCATAAATGGTACTTTTTATTCAAAATGCAAAGTTTGTGGTTTGTGCTGGATGTGAATTGTCATCAAAATGTGGTCTGGTAGAACTGAAACGTAAAATAAACAAAAAAGGGCATGTGACCAACCAGGTCTATTGTTTCATGAAACACTGAAACAAAAACTAATTACTGGAAACGTCAATTTGTCAACAGACCCTTGAGAAACTCTGTCAAATGCACAGGTTCTGAAAGAATCTTTCTTGCTTGAAAAAAGTAAAGAAAATTCAATAAGATTTGGAAGCTTTCAAATATTGAAGCTGGAAAGTTCATGTTTTTTTCTGAACCCATGGAAGTTCTTTTCTATCGATTTTCTGGTTTCGATGAGATTGCTACTCACACTGAAAAACCATTGTCATAAATCTGGAAGGAAATTTTGAAAATGTATGAATATTTCATTATTCCCTCCCAAAAGTGAGCATGATGCAAGGTTTGCACTAGCATAGATTCTGGTAAATTTATCAAACATTTGCCAGTACCTTTGCATAGTACAAAAATCGCAAAACACTTTCAATGTCAAACCTTTTCCAACTCTTGCAGCAACAAAATAACAGAAAAAATAATTAGAGAATCGTAGTCGTCGAAGTAGCAGAGTTTACATAGTAATAGAATATTCAATCAGTTCTCGTTTTCATTCTTCATATTCATTGATTCGATATGAATATTAATACTATTATGTTCAGTTGTCCAGAATAATATTCTCCCCATTTCACTTGGAACAGTGACATGGGGAGAATCAAGTGATTATCATTGAAATGGCGGGAAAATTCTAGAAAAAATAAGGACCGCCCATTTTTGTTCCCTACGCATTTGTTTTCGGGAGGAGTGAACATCAAGTAACAGCCTGTTGCGAAACTATAAAAACAATGTTGATGAAATAGCATAATGATGTTGAATGTATGATAAGGAGCATTGAAAGCCAAACTTTGTTATCAACAAAAAAAAGTTGAAAAGTTTTTTTTTTGAGAAAATACGTCAACTGATTTTTTTTCCCGTTTTCTGTTGGAAAAAGTAGAACTTTAATCATATTTCTAATGAAGATCAAGAAATTGATATGAATCCAGTTCCTTGAGATTACATTTACTTTCAACAGGATGCAATTATTTCACAACATAAGAGAAAACAACAAACGTTTCGAAATATTTCGAACCACTAGTGAATGAACAAATCAGCTTGGAAATGAACACAAACACACAAAAATGAATATGTATGGGGTATGTTAGATATTTTATACTACAGGCGCACCACTCTCTTTTGATGACTCATCCTCCCATTTTTCTCTATTCCTCTTAAAATGACGCCCACTTTCATTCTTTCTCGATATTTCGACACTTTCATATTTCATGTCCTCCCCCATAACAAAAAGAAAAAAAAAATGATGACTGTGACTTTTCCTGGCTCTTATCAGTAGTACCGGTTTACATATTTCAATGATATGTTTTTTCATGGATTGATTTCACAATAAGTATGACTCACGTTGGAATGTGTTTTTTGTTGTGTGGTGTGGTGGGAGAACATATTTGTCAGAGAAAAATCTAGAATGAATCATCAATTGAGTTGGTTTTGGCAGCTAGGAGAAAAAAGTCTATATTGACATAATGATGTTATTAAAATAAACAAAATTTTTGTTGTGAAAAATTGAGAGAAAAAAGAATAATGAAACTGTATCATAGGATTTGGGAAGACAAAGAAATGAATATGCATAAATAAAAATTGAACCTGATGTTTGTTGATGTACTTTGTTTTTTTTTTTCAAAGTTTTGGTTCCAGTGTTGGATGGTATCAGTGTGTTGATCGAGTACAAGACAATTTTTTTGTCATATAAGATATGGTTGAACCGAATTTTTAGGAACCAGTAATGAACATTGGTTTCTAATAAAAAATTTTAAGACAATTTTGCAAAGAGAGAACAAAATGTGGTCACCTTGTAGAAGTTTTCAAAGTGCTAAAAATTTTCCCAGTTTTGTAAAATATAACCCGCTCAAAAATATTTTTCATAAAATACCCTTTTCAGAAACATTTTTCACTGTGAGATCTTACAAATCAAAGTTTGGCGAAACTAAGTGAACTTTAATGATGAAGTCCACCTCAAAAAATCTGTAGATAAATATTCACTCAAACCCGCTATGTGCAATAGATTTCACTATTTTCTGTGTAACTTCGTTCGACGTAATAAGTTCAATGATTTTTTTTCTAATTACAAAACAATAAACATACATTCTTCACAAAACTTATTATCATTCTCGTTTTCTTTTAGTACTATCCAGAATCATTTACTGTACAGTAATGTATAAACATTTTCCCACCAGACAAAGAATTTATGAATTGAATGTGATTGGTTTTTGATGATCAACGACAATTTGATGTCTAATATTTGTCGAATAAAACATGTAACTGAACAATTGACATGACTGTACATTTAGGAAAAAAATGCACTTGAAAGTGCAAATCAGTGGTGGACTGACTGATTCTGGCTGATGATGTACATACAAAAGGGAAATAAATTGGTTTAACAAATTGATCAACGTCATTTTTCATAGCCAATGTTCTAATATCACGTTTTCAAAAAAGACATGCTGAAAAAAATTGCAGAATAGGTGTATATTTTACATAAAACTGAACCATGGTGATGAAGTAATTTGCTGTAAAGATTTTTTTTTAAATAAAAACGAACCTCGGTAGAAGTTAAACGAGTAAACCCTACGCGATTGCATCACTTTATTCATTTTTTTTTGCAAGTTCATAATTAGTTTCACATTGCCTTGTTTAAGTTTGGTTTCAGTTTACATCATTTTTCACAATGATGATTCCAATAAACTTTTTACCTACTTCTGGTTTTTGAGGTTAGCAAGTGAAACAAAAGGAAGTTTTTTTTTGTTGCAAATAATCATTTTCCGAACCTGCGTCTCTGAATCGTTCTGTTTTGATAAGCCAATCAATGCGTTCGCCCAAAAAATTGGGAAAAAACTTCCATAAATAGTATCATACAGCAATAAAAAATGATGATAAAAGTTTATTCAACACACCAAAAAAAGCGCCTGCAAATTGACAAAACAGTATTTTTTGTAAAGTTTAGCGAACGAACTCATTGGGTGTGGTCTTTATGATTTCCAAATCAAATCAATCACAATGTATCTTAATGTATCAAAGATCATGTATTCGCCGAATCTAGGTTCCTCTATTACCCTTTGTTTTGTGACCAATAATAACATGTTAAAAGTGATACCGAACATTGATATTTTTCATTGAAATGATAATTTCAACAAGCGTCACTTCACTCGTGACCCCTATATCAACATTTTTTTGAAAGAGGAAAAACATTCTTGCATGTTTATATAGAGCACCAAGCACATTTTTTTTCGACAAAAAGGTTCATTCATGTGAGAAAATATGTAGGGTTAAAAAGCCAACTGATGTTTAAGAAATGCCTATTCTTTTTTGGATGGATGACTTTTAAGAATAAAGAGTTACAACCGTTAAAGTTTAGAAATAGTAGAGTATTTACGTCATTTTGGTATGATTGATACGGCGAAGTGCCAGGTCACCGATTGGGTAATGGAGCCAGTTGATAACACCAACAACATCCTCGTTTGTAATGTCATCGGGGAGCTGAAAATAATTGATTATAGGTAATTAGAATCTGCTGCAAAATTATAAAAAACCAAAGATGAACATAATTTTCAAGATCGTGTTCGTTTTTAAGTGCAGGCAATCATAATTTTCATGATTGGAAAATTGAACAATTTTCTGATTATTCTATTGTTATGTGAAAAAATGCCTTTATCGCTAATTATAAAACATAATTTATGCGAGCAGTTTATTGGTTTCCGGATTAGAAATTGTTATTGTTAACTAAAAATATTCACTTTTTTCCAAATAGAAAACAGTTGAAAATAGATAACTTATTCTAAAAATGATGAGTGCATAATTTCAGAAAGTTTTATTTTCAAAAAGAAAAGGAAATAGAGTTCAATAAAATTTTTCCGCTCAGATAAAACATCATAACCTGCATGGATTCTTCAAGAACCTTATGTTAGAAAGTGTTCACACTCATGTTATAGTTTTTAGTAAAAATTCTAGCCATAAATGTTTATACTATTATTCGAAAGTCATTCTTCAACATGAAAAAATCTATCACAAAATATTCTGTGAAAACCCTGATATTAACGTGTCCTCCCTTCGTAGCCCATACTTACATCTGATGGGCTCGCAAGTGTGATGAATGTGCACAACAAAACGATGGTGACGACGACGACAGCGATGGCAATTGTGCAGAATAGCGAAAGAGCCAACATTGACGATCTTGCCATTCTACATACCGAACTTCCGACTACACACTGAAATAAATTTTGATTCAAATCTTGTTCTTTTCTTCATCCTTTCTCTATTTATTCCGTAATCCGGAAACGAACCAATCCCGAAGTTAATACTATAATTGTTTCTTGCATAATGAACATATGTTTTTGCACATATGCATATGTACATACATTAGACTAGAGATTTGGCTATTAAAAATCTAAATGGCATTACTATATATGTACCTCATAAACTCGTTCGTTTTGCATATAATAATCCGAATCATCATCATTGAATGCGCGAGCTGCTTCTTCAGCTTGAAGCAAATTTCTGGTCTCTTGATCTTGGTAAAAGCTCGAAACGTTTAGACGAAGCTCATGAGGCTTTGGAGTAATTTCCTCGGGTTGTTGATCCATTCTGAAATTTGGTAGATTGGAAGAATGCTCAACAATTTGATTGACAAGTTGTGTTCATATGAATTGCAAAAATGGATGAATAGAGAGATGAATGGATGAAATGAACAAAAATGGGAGGAATGCTTGGAGAAGAGTACATCAGAAATTATTTATTTATTATTTCTTGTCTCACACTTCGCATATATGAAGTTTACGAATAAGTAACTCAGATTTACGCAAAATATGAAGATAAAAACAAGGTGATGGTATTATGACAGAAAACACACTGGATTATTCATTCAAAATACCCTAGAGTTTATGTCAATCTTTGTTGACTCATGTTATGATCAATGTCATATAACTCAGGTTTCAATAAAAATTTTAAAAAACGTTTAAAAGAACGAAACAGCTTATAAAATTTAGTAAATTTCTCATCTTTCTTTTGAAAAAATTATTTTTTTACATTTTATATCTCGAAAAATATGTTCTCCGACGGTTCAAATGGAATTATTTGTGCCCTACTGGTCTCAACCAACAGTAATTCATAGTTCTAAACACACAAAAACAATGAACAATGTCGTTTTTCATGTCATTAGTTCAACTCTTGGTTAATTTCGGTACAACTTCATTGCTGATGTCCACATTTTTTACTGCTATTAATGTATTCTGAACACCAAAAAACTCAACATTGAATTTTTTGCTTCTCCAGTTTCAGGCACCATTTTGAAACATTTATGTGAGAAAAAGGTAACTGGTGAAACAATGTGACAAAGTTTTTTGAAATGTTCAATTCATCTGAACACTAGAATAACAACTTTTCAAGTTTTTCAACTTTTTTAAACATGAAAAAATCACATATACACATTACTTACTAAATTAAGAACTACGTGCCTGACCTTTCATGGGATTAAACACTTTCTTAATCTCTTTTTTTTTAATTAGGCAAAACCATATATTTTCACAACTATTGAAAATATTATACCTCGAAAACAATCATGAATTTATGTTTTGAGTATTAATTCGGACATACGTCAAACTAGAAGAATAAAAAATGAATGTGATGAGAACAACTAGAGATGTTGCAGAAAGAAAATGAGTTTTTAATAGTTATCCGACTAGAAAATACTCGCAAAATGAAAAAAATATATTTATTATGAGAACAAGTGGAATATATGGTTGAACACAAATGAACAAACAAAAAATATCTTTGGATATTTCTTTCTTTCTCGCCTCAAGACCAACATTATCCAAATTAATTTTCTCTTTGTAAAACTGAAAAACAAGTGAGAATTGTTTTTTTTTTTTGTTTTTTGTTCATTTTTTTTTGAGATGGAAGTTTGGAGTCGAAAAATGCACAAAGTCGATATGTATAAAACTGAATATGTATTTAAAAAATGAAAGTTTAAAGAAAGTTCGTTCAGTTTAAAACTACAGCCATAAAATCTCGTCAAACCGAAAAAAATATATAAAAATAACTATGGAAACTATAATAAAATTTTTATTATGATTCGAGAAGGAGACTACTGTACTTTTGATTAGTGAATGTCTGATGCTCATTGGATATTCATAATATATAGATATTTGTGTAAATACCGTAGTCCTAAAACCAATCTCTGAAATGCATCCATAAAATGGCTCTCATAAATCTGGCATAAAACCAAAATTATCTGAACCTACGCTATGTGTAAGGAAGAAAAACGAAAATCCTACATGAGAAATGTATTGTAATCCCAGTTTTCAGAAAACATAACCTTTAATGCCGAAAAAAGGAGATTAATTCAATCTTTAGCTCGTATTTCAATATGTTGTCTTGTTCATGAAAAATTGATAATAATATATCAAATATCACTAAATTAGAATGAAGAAAGCCATGACCTTCTTTGTTTAGAAGACTGCACTTTTTCTAATCTTGGATGCTTGGAATAATACCAAGCTAAAAAGAAAAACAACACCGACACTGTATTTTGAGCATCAAAGGATACAAAGAGCAATACCAGTGTCTTGTTTGGAAGCGATTAAAAACATTGGAGCCAGTTGTTTTTTAATCAATCAATTGTCATCACCTTTTTTGAGATTGTAAAATCAGTTTGTCAGGGTTTTCTAAGAAAAAAAAAACCTATTTTTCGTTTTTTTTTACGTTTTCAGGTCTATTCTAAGAAGTTTGAACATGTTCACAAAACTTTTCTCTATGTTACTCACTCCATTTGTGAGAAAAATGGACAAGAAATGCATACAAAAAATTTGAAGTTCTTTGGACTTCATAGCTTTTCAAAGAGGCTCAGTGACTATTATCCCGAAATAAAACAAATTTGATACAAACAAGAGACCTCAAATTGATGGATGTTCAATAATAAAATGAAATTCCTGGAAATATCATCCTCATGTTTGTTGAAAAAAAAATAAATTTTATACTCAGATCCTTTTATTTTTCAGGATCACCAACCAAAACGGATAGGATCCGATCATTGTCAGATAACTACAGTATATGAAACCAAGAAATATTGAAACCTTATGTGACTCATTTCGTTTTTTTTTCAAAATAAGCACGATGAATTTCGAAAAACAAAAAAAACCAAAAAAGAACACCAACAAAAATGAATTTCTCGAGATGAAAAATGTCAGACATTGGCAAACAGACAAACGAAAAAAATAAGGAAAAATCAGAATAGAACAAAAAAAATATAGAAAAAAGAAGACATCTATCGTATTCCTCGCTGCCTTTTTCTACACAATGTCGGATGAATTGAACGTTTTTACTCTGGTTGGTCTGAACTTTTTTCTGACTTTTTAGAAAAACCAAACAATCTGTTGTTTTCTCTAGAAAGAAAAACAGAATAAATAGTTGGTTTCAGTTTGAGTGGATTAGAAAAAGAAATTTATTTTTTTTTGTGTTTTCCCCGAAAAAGATGAATATGAAACCGTATTTTTCTCGAAATACATAGATAGAAAATTGAGAACACAAGTCATCAAAAACGAAAAAAAAAAACTTTGTCTTGATTAGGGCATTTCGGTCCAATGTTTCAGCTTTTAATCCAACAAGGAATTAACTTTTTCCCCTTTCCTCGCTAGCTGGCTATGCTAATTTTTTAGCTGGGAATAAACTTTTATGAAAAAAAAACTAGAAAATATGAATAAAACACCGAAATAACTCGAGTTTTTTGACGTTTTAGTTCTTTTGCATTTTTGAATAGATTTAGTTGAATTAGCATATCCGAGTGTATAGTGAATATATGAACGAATTCAAATGTTCTAAAGGAAAAAAATCTCACGAAGTAGATGAAAACAATTTTTTTTGGCTGCCAAGAGATTTTAAATCATATATTAATATTTTTGGTCATAATTTCGTTATTTTCCACAAAATAAGTGTGCTGTTTGGCATGTTTTTTTTCCAAAACTTGAAGAAAGAACCATTCCAACAATTTATTTCCAACTCCATAGGGATAAATAAATGTAAAAAAGAGAAAGTTGGTGAAAAAATTGTTAGTAAATGTCCGCCGCGCGGGGAAGAAATAACCCTCATTTTCCCATAAATCACTAATGATACTAATTTGAATTGAACTTCTCATACATACTACTGTAAGTATTTGCTCAATTGAGATGAGATAGACAAGTGTTTTGAGAAAGCAGAAACAAAAATATCCGAAAATCTAGAAAATGGGAAAAAAAGAAGACGACGTAATGGAATGTCAAGTGGATCTCTCTTTAAAGTGATTTGTAGCATGCAAAATTATAGGTTTTCATGAAACCCCACGTGTTAGTGGCGAAAAAAAGAAGACATTTTTATGGAGTTTATTAGAGGAATTGGGAAATTCAATTATTTTTAATTGTAATGTGTAGCAATATGCACTATGCCATCCACATTGCTGTTTTTTTTCCAATGTTGGATTACGGTAGAAATAGGAAATAAAAAACGAAGTTTTTGATAGAAATGGAAATAGCGTGTGTGTTTTTTTTTTTTGGATATTGATGACATTAAATTACATTTTCAGATTTTTTTATCACGTGCATGTAGGTCCGAACTCTCGGAACTTTTAGAATAAATTGTTTTTTCCGCGAGTCAAAATAAATTGGTTCCAACTTTCATTCGGAATTTCTTGTTTTTTGAAAAAAAAATGATTCGAGAATTTGTTCACAGAACTTCCGATTCACATATTTTTTTTCTTTGAAAAAATAGCTCAAACAGGAATCAAATTAAAGATACTCAGAAGTACGGTACATAATTTTTAAGGGAGTAATGTCAGTGAAAGCTAGTGGAGAACTATATTGAAAACAAATATAGGAAGTTTTTAATAAAAATTTTTGGTCTTCATGGAAAAAGTTTGAGGATGTGATGTGAAACACTCGAAATTTCATAATGAATACTTCAGTGCCAATTTTCTTTTTGGAGTTCATCAAGTACTTTTCAACCATACTTTAGCTAACTTTACTGAAAAAAAAACTCTATGGCACAAAATTTATGTGCTTTCAGCCGTGTAAAAATTGAGAGCATACATCAGGCTGGAAGGAAAAACAAATCTTTCAAAATTATGAATACTATTTTTACATGTTATGAAAAAAAAAGGCCGGAAAAAATAATCAAAAATCTGATACAAAAACTTGGTGGTTGTCAAAAATGTGGTTTGAGGAAGAACAAATGACACGAAAAAGACTTCCACTCGATTGAGCAGAAACTCTCTGAGTGAATTTACTTTTGAAGGAAAACTGGGAAAAAACTTTTTTTAGATATGTGCTTGAAAGAAAAAAGCTGCGTGTTTTTTTTTTCTATTTCCGAGGAGTATGATATGAAAAGAAAAGATATGTTGGTATTTTTGGAAGAAGAAAATGAAATGAGTTTAACAAAATTGCCTCGGTTGAACCGAAATTGAATAACCTTTGAAAAAAGAATATTCGCTAAGTGAAACTTTTCTTGAGCGATTAGTAAGGTTTCAGGTTTCTTATTTCAGATCTTTTTCGGTTTCTCAAATATCAGTTCTTGATATTTTTTGTATGTAACTAGTTTGTGAGAAACTGAAAAAAAATGACTAGACAACAAAATGTAATGCAAAAATCTCCCACTTACGTTTTTGGTAAAAACAAATCTGGCAGATTCAGACACTTCAAAACCGAGTGAGCAAATTAGCGGAAAAATATCCCTACAAGTCTTGAGAGAAAAGTGAAAAAATACCTTTTATTCAATTTTCTTTGGGAAAAACAAAAACTGACTCTACAAAAAGTACAAGCTTTCATCTATGTACAAACTATGAACATTTTCGGATTAGAAAGAACTGTCAGTCAAGATGGATATATCGGAATCGGTTGAACTGGTCACACTCAAAGTTGAACGCTCTCGGCGGTATGTGTCCTTCTCGTTAAGAATTTGGAGCGATTTCAAGTGACTTGCCACAATTTTCCTGAAAATAAAAAATTGAAAATATTAGAACTATTTGAAATTGAAGTCTACCTGTATTTGTGTATCTCATGAGAGTCAACTGGCCAACCAGGGTTCCCATCAATATTGAGCGTTTGCAAGTTTGGACAGCTTCGTTTCAAATGACTGATGAGTGTACCAACGTTTCTCACCTAAAAATATAGTGAAATTGAAGGTGTTTGTATTTTTCAGTTGTTTGATCAAGAGTAGAAAGCGTGTGTGCTCACAATCGATAATAAAAAAAGTTGAAAACAATAAAACATGTAGCCTGATTGAATGCCCTCAAACAGTTCACAAACGGATATTTCTCGAATTTGACGTGGAAGTTGAAATCACAAAAAAAAATCAAAAGTCAACTTATCAAAAAATTTGTAACGTTCCAGTTCCACGTACACATTCTTATACCATTTTTTGATCCACACACGCATCGTAATCACGAATGATCTGGGAAAAATCACACTCTTACACTGTTAGAACTCTTCTGATGCTTTCAATTGACATAATTGTATCATATTTCAACATTTGAGTGATACTAAAATAATTTTTCTTGCGCTGGGAATCATATAAAATCATCCTTGTAAAAAACTTCTCAACGCTAGTGGAAAAGTAATTCCATCTCATTCTTGGACTCACCCGATTATTACTGATCGATAGAACTTTCAATTTAGGGAACATTGGCATATTGAACACGTTCTCATTGAAGAAATTCCCATCAGCTTTAATTTCCACAATATTCAATCGATTGCTGATAACCCAATTTGGCACATTTCTGAACTATACATTAATGTCAATTAACAAAAATCAACTTACTTTTGACCCTGATAAGAAATATTGACGAGTGCACTATTTGTGCACACATTTTTTCGAGAACTTTTACGCTCTTTGATGAGCTGCGGAGCTTCTTGAAATGACTGATGAGCAACACAAGCGTGAGTAAACTGGAAAAACACAATATTCTTGATTTTTTCGTCTCAAAATGTTTTTCCTACCACCATCAATTGACAATCAAGAAATGAATTATTTTTATCAGTTTCACTTTTTTATCGATAGAATGGCCCACTCTGGGACCGCCCATGTCCAGCAGCGGTCATTCTGATAAAAGTGTACATAACTTTCTCCGAGTGTAGCAATAAAAGTATTCTGGTCATATTGAGAGCAAGTGCAAAAGTTTTTACAAAAAAAGCACCTGATTTCCAAAGAACAGCAACTTTGTATAGAAAAGAAATATTTGACTGATAGGAGACAATTCACACTTCAATAAATGAAAGTCAAATCTAAGAATTAATCAAAAAAGGGATATGTGAAATTTTTATTGTTATCAACCTGTCGCATCCAATAATCGTCATATTTGATTTATTTGTTTTTATTCAATTGATTTTTAATTCATTGTTATTCTTTCATACAGTTTCTTATCTATCTGAAAAAAAAAAAACAAAAACATATTTTTTGTGTGGGATTTGTTTTTTCATAACACTTTCAGATTAGATAAAAGATAAGGCGTATTATCCGAGCTTCAAAGTTAAGAACATGTTTGTATTAATAATGAAAATGGCTTCGAATAGTTCAGACATCGGTGGCTGAACACCAAGATGTTTTTTGAGGTCTTGTTGGATTGAATGATTAAAGAAGCGTGTTTTCAGATTTTCAAATATTGTTGGAGCATGAACAAGAAGAAGAAGATTAAATGAAACATTTCCTACTTCACGGAAACTTGAAAATATTTAAATTCGGGCAATTTGATTAAAAAAATGATCGTTGGAAAAACACATTCCACTTGAAAAGTGTTTCATTAGAAAAATCCTGAAAAAATGTGGAACAAAATTGATTACCTCATCTTTGGCGAAAGTGTGAGTATTTTTCTATCCTATATACTCATTTGTGCCTTTTTGTAGATTTTTGAATTTACGCACTAGCTTAACCACATGCGCAATTTTCATGAACAAAACTTTTAAAACTGGAAAAATACCTCATACTAAAGAACCGTATTCCAAGGTCTTCTCTTCAACCTACCAACAATTTTTACTTTCAAAAATTCCAACCCAAACCCTATAAATTTCCAACGAGTGTTTCTCCCAATAATTTCTTATCTGTTTATTTTTTGTCAATTGATGTTTCGACCATTCAATAGGAAGAAAAGGAGAGAGATGAACAAAAAAATACAATTGGAAGTAGAACGAACTGAAAAATCTATTAGTTACACATACCCAACCAGTAATAGTAGCAATTGTAGTCAATATATGTTCGCCCTTTTATTCTCATTATTTTCTGAAAATGTTCATTGTCCTTGAATTAGACTTCATCTTTCTGTTGTTAACTATTGTTGATAAGTTTTCGCCCACTTGCGATTTTTGTTTTTGTGGATGTTGTATAACTTTCATTTTGAAGTTTTCGATTTGTTTAAAAACTGATAGGATATCGGTTTATTCCAGAAGTCAGTTTAAAATGAATAAATATTATTCTGTTTTCAGAAATGGGGTTATCTAAACTGATCATACTACTACCATTTGTGACTTATGTCCTAACAAAAGAGTGTTTGGAGAGTGCCATGGTGAAAAAGAATATTCTTTCTTCATCGGAACGACTGTCTGATTTAGGTGAGCAAATTTTTATTTAAAAAAAACAAATGAACTTATTTAAGGTGATATTACTTTAAACGTTTCTGTAAGTCTTGATATCACTTCCTTATCAATCGTGCCATACACAAATCATTTGGAAATTGAAGCAACTGTCATCCGAGAGTGGCAAATTCCTGAGTTATTCCATGGGCAACTACCTTAATGACTTTACAAGTATTTCTCGTCTCAAAAATCATATGACTGCACCTCAAATTGGTTTCGCTAATGCGATTCATGTCTCCGTGAGTTCGTACTCAACAAGAATACAAGTGAAAAAAGATGGCACATTGATTCATCACGAAAGGTATGATAATTTTTTTGAGGATAAAAATTTCAATAAATTTTTTTCAGATTCAAACAGAGTATACCATGTACCGTTAAAGCAACATCATACCCATTTGGCAATACTACATGTACTCTTTCTTGGCGTATGGATGATAACTTGGGAAGTGGTTCTGAATACCATTGGAAAAATATCAAGATCAACGGAAACGAGGTAAATTTTTTATCCAGAAAAGAGTTGTAACAGTTTTCTAACATTTCGCTTTCCATTTAATAACCGTAGAACTAAAAAGTACATATGAATGCAAAATCGAAAAAAAATTCAAAAGAATTGCATCGACCGGGAATCGAACCCGGGCCGCCCGCGTGGCAGGCGAGCATTCTACCACTGAACCACCGATGCTACGAGAGAACCAATAGTGTATGCTAGTGAAATAAACGCGTTCATAAGAAAAAAGAGAGGGAGAGAAAAGGGAATGTCTGTTCACTTTTTCTCTCATTTTTGTGTGTACATACATAAATGTTTGTGTATATGTATTGCATAGTTTTTTTTTTTTTGCTTTTTGAAACATAACATTCTTGAATTCAAGATTTTCAGTGTTTTTTAACTTGTCCAATTTGAACCGCCCATAAAAATTGTGCAATGAGGATTATAGGCTGAATAACACAAGGCAACTCCGTTTATACTAACTCCGCCCATTGTGTGCTCATTTTGTTCAAAAAATCCCTGAAAGATGGCTTTCGATGGGAATAACAACAATGAAACAGAAATGACCTTGAAGGATATTCTTAAATTTGTTTCTTCAAGTGATGCCAAGTATTTTGAGGATGTTTTGAATGAGCTTGCACCATCTACGGTAAGATTTACTAACATTTGTTTTTGTTTTGTGAACTTGTGATATGATCTTTGAACATATCTTTTCAGTATTTTCGTAATTTTTCGTTTCAGGCTAACGATTTACTATTGGGTTCTTTTGAATCATTAGAAGAAGATGAAGGACTATCTATTGTGTTCCAATTCTATCGTGGCCCACAAAAAATGCTCTTCCTATTCTACCTTCCTTCAACATTGTTCATGTTCATCACGTAAGTTGCTTTAGGTTAGTAGTGAAGAACATTGAAAAAATATGACTTTCAGGTGGCTCTCATTGTTCCTCGGACCGATGGCAATTACAAGAACAATCATGAACATGACTTCCCTTATTCTTCTCATGTTTTTGTACTTGAGTAATATGGCTGGGATTCCTGATTCGAATTCGTTCAGTGCAATTGGTGAGTATAACATATAAGGTTTGAGATTTTAACAAAAATAAACATCGATAGAGAAAAGTTGCTAATCCCTTCTGATGTAATTATGAAAATAGGGTTTCTCGAATTTAATCTAGTTTTCTCAAGAACTGAAGATCGTATTTGAATTAGAGGAGCAGAGTTCTCAAAGTTCACATTATACGACATATATTTGTCAAAATAGTTAAAAATTCAGCAATCTATTTTTTCAGATCTTTGGAAGATTTTCTCATTCATCTTCGTGGTTCTCATCATGACGGAATTGGTGGTGGTCACACTTATGGCAAGTTTGGGAAGATCAAGAAAATGTTCGAGAAACAAATCGGGAAAATATGAGATGGAACCACTTTATGAAGAGATGAACGACTTGAGAAACCGAAAAACTCGCCGAACCTGTGGCGTTTGTCGCATTTCTGCATTGATTGTTGATTTGATAACTGTTGCTGTCATGCTCGCTATTTTCGTTGGTTTCAGTATCTGCTACTACTATGAGAAAGAAGTACTCGTTGAATATGTTAATAAGTTCAAAGTGGAAATGTTGAAATTCTTTTGAGAAGTGTATGCTTGATTTATAACAACTTATCGTTTTGACCTCTATGCATCTATTTACATCTACTCCGGTTAATAAAAAATGTTTTGTTTTACTATTGTGTTAATTGAATGACGTGACCCGAGCGAATAGAAAAAATATATCAAAGGTCATAAATAATTATTTTCAGTTATTTTTCCAGAAAATTTTACTTTTCGTTAAAAACTGTGGAAAGTTCTGTTCTCTGATGTTTCGTCCATTTCTCGGAATACGTTAATAGTGATTTATAGTTTTTTTTTGAATGGCCCTTTTTCTCGGAAACAATTCGAATTCAAAAGTGTTTTCTTAGAAAATGTAAACATCAAATGGGCAATGAGAGAAGTTTGAGACATAAATAAAATTTCGGATGTTAGAAGTTCTAAAAAATGGTGCATATGACGTATGTTTAATAATACACAAATATTATTTGTGCTGTTCTCACATAACTATTTTATTCATAGTTTCCGAATGAAATATCATACCTTTTTAGGTTCGAGTTTGGACAGTTGTTCTTTTGTTATTCGGAAGAATGAAAAATCATCCAAAAAAAATTGTTCCTGAAAAAATACAACAATACAAATAATCAAAAAATAAAAAAAATTTATCGAATGCAACAAAAAATGGTAAAACTTGCCATGGCTCAAAATTATCCTGTGCACTCACTTTCTAAATCTAGAAATGGTATCTTACATATATAAAAAATGACAATGAAATACATTAAAAACTGAATAACGTAAAAAAAAACAACCTCCAAAATGAGAAAAAAACAGCGCGCTCAAACCTTACCACCTCAAATTCCCCATCCTGTAAAGTTCAGAGGCAACAAGCGGGACCGAGGGAAATCATGAAAACAGAGAACCCTTAAGGAACTCCTAAACGTGTTCTCAGGGAGCGACTTACTGGACTTTTTTTGCTAGCGGAGAAATATTAATAAAAAAGCTACTCTTCATATGAACTGGCTACGGACGAGACGAACTCGCTAGCACGTTTTCACCAAGGTGGATCATATAGTTCGGAGGCACCCTGCTGAATTGAGAGAGCACTGATGATATAACGGAGGAACCCTTGAGGAACCTCCTGGGTCATGTTACTACAGGGCAACGTCTTCTGGGGCTTATTCTTCCCATATCACCAAAAAAAGGCGGGGCTTACCCCAGTATAAACACAGCGTGGGTCATTAGTCACGGGCCATTTTTTTCATTTTCTTACCTTTTTACCTCCGAACTATACGATACACTTAGGAAGAAACGAGCTAGCGAGTTTATCTTGTCTGTAGCCAGTTCATATGGAGAATTTTTTTTTTTCAAATTTTTTTTTCTATTTTCTTTTGTATTTTTTAAATTATTTTCTTGTTGTATTTTTCAGAAACAATTTTTGGGATTTACAAGGTAAGTTTCCAAGTTAAGTTTAACCTAGGGCAAGTGTTGATTATTCTCATTTTTTGATGTATTTTCTTTTGTATTTTTTTCATTATTTTTTTAGGAACTATTTTTTTGTGATTCACAAGGTAAGTTTCCACGTTAAGTTTCACTCAGGGCAAGTTTTGATTATTCTCATTTTTTGATGTATTTCCTTTTGTATTTTTTTCATTATTTTTTTATTGTATTTTTAGGAACTATTTTTTGGGATCCACAAGGTACGTTTTCAGGTAAAGTTTCACCAAGGGAAAGTTTTGATTATTCTCATTTTTCGATGTATTTTCTTTTGTATTTTAAATTATTTTTTTGTTTTATTTTTCCAGGAACAATTTTTGGGATTTACAAGGTACGTTTTCAGGTTAAGTTTCACACAGGGCAAGTGTGGATTATTCTCATTTTTCGATTGTTTTTTTTTTATTATTTTTTATTTTTTTGTTATTTTTTTTTTGTTTCTTAGGCGCGGTTTCAAGATTTATAAGGACAGTTTACAGAATAAGTTTTACTCATGGATTACTGCAAGTTTTAACTTTTTTGCATTTTTCATGTATTTTTAATTATTTATGAATTTCACGCACGATTTCGGGATGAACACGGTACGTTTCAAAGGCAAGTTTTTTTTTCATTTCTCTCTCTCTCTCTCTCTATTTTTCCTCCTCTTCCTCTCTCGGCTCCTCTCTTTTTCCTCGTCTCTTTTTCCCTAGGTTCCATTAGTTTCAGCTCAACAACAATTCCTGCGTCAATTGCCACCAACTGCTCTGAAAAAAATTATGTTTTAAATGTTTTATGTTGTATGTTCACCAACTACGTGTCCTTGTCTGCACTTGTTGGGATTTCTAACCCACGAGAAATGCCAACGTTGTCCCGTGTTTCTACGTGGCGAAGAGGATCAACTAGTTTGGAACAAAAAATGAATACAAACTGGGCTAATCAGTCAAAATTTGTCGTCGTCGTTTTCTTCGGAGTCTCTTCTGATCTTACATGTTGCGCAGTTCATATTTCTTAATTTTTTTTACATCCAGTATCCGGTACAAACTAGTCAAACAGGGCTAATCAGTGTTGTCTTCGTTGTATTTGGAGCCTCTTCTGAGTTTTGCTTCTTCTGAACATTCGTTTTGTGCGGTCCTATTTTTCATTTTTTTTTCTAGTAGTTTTTTTTTTGAAAACAATGATAATTATTATTTTTCACATGAAAACGTTTTTGTAAAACTTTCCTACTCGATTCAAAATGGGATATCCTTGTCTAGTACCAGTGTTCAAGCTATGTTATTCGTTCCTTATCTGTAAATAAGGTCATTATTTGGCTGAAATTTCTTGGTTGTTGCTAAAGTCAGGCCTGAAATTCTTAAATGGGATATCATTGTCTTGTTTACTGAAGTTGAGTTTAATATTATCGTAAACATGGAATAACTGATTCAGGAAATTTGGTAGTTTTTTTGCGGAAATTCTAATGAACGTTTGACATATCTGTAAAAGCTCTGTCTCAAAGCCATAAAGTCCATATTGACTTGTAAAGATGCGTTGATATCTCGAGTCGTGTACTCTTCCACTTTGTTCTAATTGTCTTATGAATTTACCTGTTAATTTTTTGTTTGTAAAAGAAGTCATTTTGAATTGAACTACAACCGTTCCAAAAACTTTTTTTTTAAACAAAGTAGGAAAAAACCGGAGAGTTAGTTCGAAAATTACAAAGTAAAAATAGGATAAATAACTAAGACATGCGGGTTCCGGTTTTTTGAAATGTTTCACATTTTTAGGAAGGAACGTGATGTGAAATGAATTTGCAGAGAAAATTTGATAGCCAGATTTTAGAGGAACAGAGACCGTATTGAAAGCGACAGTAAGAGGAAAAATCACCGAGATGAAAAAGTGCTGGAATGGGAATGTCTGAAAAATATAAAATGGAAATACTAATTCTATACTTAGGAATCCTTAGAGTTTGGAAGATTGTTCTTGTATTCATCGAGAAGCTCGCCATATTTTTCAGCGAAAAGCTCATCGGCGCGCAATTCCTTCTCCGATAAGTATTCAATGTTGAAATATTCTTGATTGAAAGCAACAACAGCGAGTTTAGAAGAGTCTTTTGAAGAAACCATTGCGAATGTAGTTTTTTCGTTTACCGACCGTCTGGAAATTTTAACTTTATCATGTTAACCACTTTATTACTATGCAACTTACCCTTTTTCCAATCCCAATGTGGGCAACCCTTCGATAACTTTTTGTTCTTGTAAACGAGACGACGCATCAATTGCCATCAATACTTCTCTGGTTCTGCCTTGAACGTGACCGTCGACAAAACGCTTCAAGTATTGATTGATGTCTTCAGTAGATATGATAGCTTTTCCGAAAGTCACAAATTGTGCCGTGAACTGTGTTAGATTACTCAAATCCAATTTGATATATTTGATGGTTAGGACATCCCGGATTTTGTACAACTGAAAAAACTCGTTTAGTAAAACAAATTTTGTGCGATATCAATATTAACGTGAATTTTGGGGGAATCTTTCACAATCTAATAACTGGCACGAATTTTCAGTTTTAAAAAGAAGTTTCCAGGTCATTGTTTTTTCAACTGCTGATTTTCAAAATTCGATAATTTTTCCATTTTTTCTACATTTAATCTGACTTAAATTATCCATCCAGTCAAGCATCCGTACAAATAAAATACCTACCTGCTCGAAGTTGGTGAACCCGCAGTCCATCAATCCGTGTTCTGTGAAATTGATTGTTAAATAAGTCAAATTTCTCAGGTGTTGAATAGAGGTTGTTCGAATGGGGAACACTTTCTGTAAAGATTGAAATGTTTCATAATAAAATAAAATTCAAGACTTACTGCGTCAATGATGAGTGTCTTCAAATAGAATGACTTTCTCGTCAATCTTCTGAAGTAACGCGCTAATACAACAGCTGGACTATCATTCTCCAAACACGACCATTCTTGTTTCTTTCTGACGAGTCGAACCTCAGTTTGAGTTGGATCTATTGAGAATATGAGCGAAAAATGAGACATCTGGTCGTCCTTTGTTTTTATTTTCATTCTATCCGGATAGAGTTGGATATTTTTGATATAGTTTTTTGGCATATCCATCGAGGTTATGTCGGAGCTTATATAATAGGTCATTTTTGTTTCAACATCTAATTGTTTGATGATATGATATCTGGTATCGTATGGTTGCGAATACCATGAAACGGGCTGAAAGTATCATTTTATTGATTTATCAATGATTTGCCACCTACGAGGTTTTCATTTTCATCATCTCTGTCCACATTTTCCGCATTGAACACCTCCATTATCTGTAAAAATGGTTCATGAAATATTGATATACCGAATGCAAAATATATTAAAGCAAAACACGAGTAAATAATTTTTTATCTACAAGTGGAAAGAGCAGAATGTGAGCGACCGCGTTGTCGTGGAAACATAAAATGTTTGAGAGGAAAAGACGCAGATATTTTTTTCTTCCAGTTTTTACAAGGCAAAAAATAGACGTTTGTGAAAACTACAGTACAAAATGCAGAAGGATCAACTTCTGTTTTTGAATAGAACAACAAGAGAAAAAAAACTAAAAACCTTTTGGATCACAAAACAATCCTATAAAAATATGGTTCACTCTCTCTGCGCTTGGCCTAAAAACCGACAATATCCAAATGTCTAGTCCCTCCGGTTTCCGTATTTTCTCTTAAACCCTATAATTTATTCGTTTTCGTTTTTTTTTCCTCTGGTTGACTATATGGAACGCGACGCACGGCAGGGAACACACAATGTCTGCGTCTCTGGGAGCAAGTACACTCTTTCAGACACAGTTTTTTTATTTTGTTTTTCAAATAGGCAAAAACGGCACAAAAAAGCTAACAAGATAATGGTGTGTATTTATTATATCAAGATTATGTGTGTTGTGTACTACATATTGAGACACAATACGAAATATCGGATACTGGGTATGTTAAAAGTCTATCTGAGGTGAAAAGAAAGGTCAGAAGCTTACACTACCGAGGCAGGTACTTTGAAGGACACCCTGAAGGGGGCCGGGAATTGATAACTCTGAAACGAACCGTGGCAGAAGAAACATATTTGACCCTATTTGTTTCAGGTTTCTCTGAATCAGACCCGAGAATAGGAACAGAATGGAATTTTTGTGAAACGGACAAGACAACCTTTTTTAGGAGAAAACTTTTTTTCTGTTCCGATTTTTGGGTATGATTCAGGAAAAGCCACAGAAAATAGAAGCATGAGAAATTTTCGAGTCGTCCGGTTCATTTCAAAAACCACTCACAAAGTCAATTTCCAATCAAAACTACCTCGTATAGTAGTTTACAACAATAGAGATGATAACGGTGGTGACCTTTCAAGATCAATACATCAAATCTATCTTCCTGGAAATTCATTAAATATATTTTCTCAGTTCATAATCAATCAAAATACTGTGACCGTTCATCAAGAAAAAAAATACTTTTTAGGTTATAATCGCACTTTAGAAAAAAATACACATTATTAGATAAGAAAATCACATTTCTTCTTCTACCGGTTTCTGTTTCCCATAATCGAACCGTCCCTTTGTTGCACGCATACCATGACAATAGAAATATGTGCCGAAAACACTGGAAAAATAACTTCAAATTAGGCAATCATTATTAACTGACCTAACTGATAATATTGCCAAAAATATAATTATTACAATGAAACCTCCCAAATTTCTTTTGATTACTTCTTTGCGTTGTTCTGTCCCCGCTTGAGAACCTGGAGTTGTTGCATAGTTATTCTGCCAGTCGTACTCGGTCATCAAAGAACATCGATGGAAATTTTGGACGGTCCGAAAATAAGGGCATCCCTGAAAATACACGTTTATCAAGTGGACCATAATGCACATGACAAGAAGTCTCACCACAGAAGGACAATAGTAGGAGTCCTCAGAGAGTGCGATATTAGAAATGTTGTAATTTGGCCCAGCAATAAGACGATTCCACAACCATTTTGCTGCGTATGAGTGTCCTTTCCGATTCAATAATGGTTTTCCTGGAACAAGTAGTGATTGTGGATTTCTCGAATGAATTGCCAAAGAAGGAATAGCCAGCACTCCAAATGAGGTATAATTCATTCCATTGAACTCATTCTGAAAATAAATCATATGATAAATCATTTGTGAGTGGATGATGATGATGTCACCTCGACTGTGATGAATGAGCTTTTCCATACATCGAACAATTTCCGGTAATCTTGTCCCGTCATCTTTTCCAAACATTTGCATCTTGGTCTGGAAAGAAATAACACTTGAAAACTTTTTGAGACCGAATATTTTTATACCTCATTAAATTGATATTTTGTCGATAAGTTGATGCAACATGCACCGGTCCTAGTAGAACCACTAAATTTCTGGGTGCAGATTTTTTCAAAATCCCCAAAGCTTTTCGAATAGATGACTTGCTTGGAGGTTCACATTTCTCACAGAACTGCAATTTTTTAGTTTTTTGTTGGAAGCCTGTGTTCCCAGCTCAGCAAACGTACTTCTTCTGACCCGGTGACAATAAAAGTTAGTACCCAACGATCTTTCAGCTCTGAACCTATGTAGTGTTTCATTCTTCTAACCAATTCAGTGGCTTGTATTGGCAAATCTTCAGTCTCTGCGCCAATCTGTGCAACATTGAACTGATAATCTGGTAGAGCATCTTTAGATCCCATGCCGTGTGACACACCATCTATTTTGTTTGTGAACTGACTTAAAATATCTGGAAAACAGAACAATATTGATCCGAATGGAGTTTTGTGAAAAATTACTGGGAATTGTCACAAGACCATCCATATTTGCATCTCCACCAATTGGAAAAGCAGCACCTCTAAATTCTACATCGGTATAAGCCCATAGTCCTCTACCAGATGCCAATGAATCACCCATCGCTGCTACAATGGTGATATCTTCAGGAGAAACTTGTCCAACTGATTCACCCTGAAGATTCAGAGTGTCAGTTTAATTTTTTGACTATTTCTGTACATACCGTATGAAGTATTGGTTTGGCATGAGTACATGAAAAACTATTCTGATTCGAGAATCCTCCAACAATTTCACTGTTCACTGCCTTCCGATCATCAAGCTGGTCAACGATTCTGAAACACAATTAGTTTACTTTCACGGCGGTCTTCAAGTTCTAATTTTTGAATTTCAACTTCAAAACTTCTTGTTTCAGAGAAGCCCTTTTTCTCACAACCACTTCAAACATGAAATATTTATGAAGTTTTTTTTACAGAGTACAGAATCTTAGATTAAATGACGAAATTGGACAAAAGTTCGTGTTCTGTGTTTTATGAGAACTTTTTTATTCAAGTTTCAAGTATATCGAGAAAATTGAATATGGGCATTTTTTAAAGTGGATCGAAAACGAAAACTAAAAAAACATTTATGCGCGATAAGTGTTCAAAGGAGAAAAAAACATGAATGACAAATAAATCCCTAGAAAGCAACATAGCTAATTGATAGACTTCAATGTTTTCAAAATAGACTAGCTACTTTTCAGAAAACCAACTACTGGCTTTTGAACTTTTATATGAAATCAATTGACTTTTAATAACAGGAGAGTTAAAATTTTGAGCCACATTGTTGGATGATATCATTAGGTACTAATGGTCCATTATTTTTCGAAGGAAAAAAGAATAAAAATAAATTTTTATGTGTATATATTTTTTCCACTCACACGTCATCATCATCTGGAGCTTTTGTGGACGGATATGGAGTCGTGGATATTTCGACTTTTTTAGTCAACCAGTCGTAGTCATAAATATCATAATCTTTTGCAACGATGTTCTAAAATAATTTGAAACCAAGATATAGGATAAGAAATGTTTATTGAAAATGAAAACCATACCTTATACAAAAATAAGAACAATATAAACAATCGAAGTGTCATTTTTCATCACACTGCAATTCCGAAAAAAAACCAACCAACCACTATTTCTCTGTCAAATATGTTAATTTATTCAAATCACGGAAAAAGAATATGATGCACAATACAAAAGAGTGTTTAAATTTCTATTATACTATTAAACATTTAAAAAGCCAAGAAAGAAGGTGAGATCAAATATTTACAAGTCAAAATTAGAGAAAAAGAGAGGAAAATAATATAATAAAACGCATAGAAAAAAATGTCGAAAAAAGGGAAAAAGGGCTTGAAATCTAGCATGAAAAAAAAGAAGTGCCTCTATATCAGTTATGCATTCTTTTTCTCTTCAGCTGGGACTGGTGGAGTATTTCCATTTGTGTCAATTACTTCGACGAATGGTTTTTTTTCGATGATTGGTGATGAGGTCAAGAATGAGATATCTTCGATAACACGGATCAATTGACGATGAAGTCCTCCTAAAAACATGACTATTAACATCAACATAAACATGATTTTTAAAAATTATTCCTATAACTTGATTCAAGGAAGCTAACTAATTAATTTCTAATATTTATAGTATTTCACTACTGTCTATATATCTAAATATAGAATACATACAAAAACATGTTTTTCATGATATAGTAATACAAAAAGTGTATTCAACGTCACACGAAGTTCTGAAAAATAAGACATACCTTGTCCGTCGACCAAAGTATGATAACAAAGGTTTCCAATAATGCAGAATGATCGAATCGCAGCTGATAGAAGGGTTAGTTTGCCGCTAGCCGCAACAGAAACTGTAAATGAAAAAAAAATATTTTTTTTTCTCTTCAAAAATCTCTATACCTATGAGTAACGAAAGGTGTAAAGCAGCTGTGACTAGTAGAAGAGTCGCTATATCCGATCGGGTTTCTCGTTGTTGTAAAATGCAACGGAACAAAATACCGAAGCAGATGAGAACAACTCCATACAATCTGATAAACACTTTTGCTTCCGGCGCTATAGTCTCGAAACCGTAGTCAAATCGTGAACCGATGGCTGGGAAGAACAAGCACTGAAAAAATGGGTAGGTGTATTTGAGAGCAAATTGATCTGGGGATTACCAATGATCCGATAGTCAAGAAGTAGAATGCGTTGAACGTGTTCCAAATCCACATTCCTCTGGGCATCCGGACGTACAACGATTCATTAATTCCCAATAATTGAGAAATCTTAATAAATATTCCTTTAACTTCTGTTCGTGTATGAAAAGATCTTAGCATGTTCCTAGTTTTTCGTTTTCAAATGAACAAAAGAAAACTGTTGTGAAAAAAACAAAACGAAAAATTATCAAATCAACTTGAAATTCCCATGATTTACATTACAATGGCATTATCATAACCTAATGTTTGAAAACATTTGTCAATAGAGACTGATGATGATTATGGTGATGTTCGTGGGGGTTTTATCATTAACAGAAATAGGGTTTCCAGCTCAGCTCTTGATATTTAACTAACCTTTGATTTGTAGACATCTCCATTGTCTCCGGCCAATTCACCAACTCCCAACAACTTTCTTGTCTTGAGACGACTTTGCAAATCGCTTGCTGACTGTTTCCTACTAACAACATTTGGGTCATCAACTGGTAATATTCTAGCAGACAACAATGTCTTTTCGTCATGAACTGACAACCATTGATCGTCACTACTCTCATTCCCGTCAAATTGATCAGTCATTGTGCTAGTTGATATCATTTTCAATAGATCTGAGGCTTGAAAAATGGAAATACGCAAAGCAAATTTGTTGAAAAATAAATAACTAATATGATGGTATAATTAAAATTAATGAGGTTTCAAAAAAAAAATGGGAAGACAAACACAGTATAAATTAAAGATGAATGAAAAAATTCAAAGAAAACGTAGAGGATCAGCTATGGTTGTTATTTGTTTTTTGATTTTTGGTATCTGGAATGTAAAAATTTTTGCTTTGTAGCAAGAAAAGTGATTCATATTGTGATGTATTATTGATTTTCAAGAAATGTTAGAAATGTTTTGATTCTCAGAACAAAAAAAAGAGTGCAATGACGTAGCAAAAAATTCAGAGGAGTTTTATTAACAGAAAAAAATGGTAAGCTCTCAAGGCACAGAAAATCTCTAGTCTGAAAAAAGTGCATGTCTGTTTTTCCGAATGCTCAGACTCTTATGAACCGAAATTGCATGTAAAAATGAATCCCATTCGAGAAGGTAGAAAACAAAATAGTGGTCTTTCTGCAATCTTCTTTTTGCGCAAAAATAATTGTATGTTCCGGTAAGATTTTTGCAATGCTCCAGTAAATCGCATACTGGTATTTGATGATTTATTTTGTGCCTAAGCTAAGACATTTTATTTTGAAGATATCAATAAAAAATTCTCGCTTAACTGAAAAAAAAACACTTTCTGATAAACAATTAAGAAATATTGAAAATAAATCTACATTAACTACTTTCTTGCCAGTTCTCTGAAAACAAATATGAGATTTTTTTATTTTTGAAGACCTGCTTTAACATACATATTCACATAATATAAAGAAGTGTGTTTTCCAGAAAAAAAAATGAAAAACATGACAAGCACATTTATTGCAAAAAAAAATTCTAGAGTCATTATTTGTGAGCAGTAAATATTCTCCTGAATGGCCTCAATAAAAATATCATAATCTTTTTTGAATGAATATGTTCAGACAGCACTTGTTTGTTTATGGTAATATTATAGATTTGAGCACAAAATTTTTTTTGGGATTTTTAAATAAATACACGCAAGAGCATTTTTTTTGTTCTGAAAACAAAAAAAACAGAAATGTCTTTTTTTCATGAAAGAAAAATTTAATAAACTTTTTTTCAGAAACCAAATCGAAAAAAAACATTTGATCGTTGACTTGAAGCATTTTCTTGTCAATATAGATAATTCCTTTATTTTTTCCTGTTTGGATTATATACAAACGATTAAATGAGACGAGTTTGTTTTAAGCTGCAAAAAAAAGCATGAAGAGTATGTGAAAAAGTAAATAAGAAGTGAAGAACTAGAGAAAAATAGACAAGAATTCCAAATTAGCATTCGATTTCTTCTCGAGACAAAATAAACTTTTCTTAGAATGGTTTGGTTTGGAAAATAATGAGATGAGTTGTAAAATAGAATGTTTCACTTCAAAATGGGAGAAATGGAATCATGTATCATTTAATTGAAACAAAAAGAAAATAAAAATAGAAAGAAAGAATGGAGAAAGATTATGTTGGTTAGAAAACCAATTTCTCCTCCACTCTTTGCTCACTTTTCAATTTTCATTCATTTTCTAGGTGTTCTGAGTCAAAGCAGTTCAAAGGTTGAATTTTTTCACAGAAAGAAGATTGTGAAATGTAATATGATTCTGTAAAAAAACTACACACCAAAAAAAGGCAAAAACAATGAGCGATTGTTCACGATAATTTTCTTTCCAGCAAACTGGATGAATATATCATATTTGCATCCAAGCTATTCTAAGTAACTTCAAACATGATACACAAAATTACGATTTATCAGATGTACCTGATTTTTCAGTAGATTTTGTTTTACTACATCGAAGTGCATTCCATTCGAAATTTTATCAAGCAAACTTTGCATTGAAAATAGCCCACCGAACAATTTTAAAATTCAAAAACTGTGGACTTATTTCAAAATTGACTAAATTTATATGTATTTTTCATTGTCTCATATTCTAATTCCATAACCTTTACCGCTTAAACAAAAGAAAAACATGTAATATACATAAATTGTATAGTCACGTGACAGCAAAAAATAGAAGTCAATTAGAAAACACATACACTTTTACGATGAAAAAATTGTACTTGAACAATATTTTCCTAGTACATTGTATAGAATTCTTAACAATTTTCATTTATGCATATTATATCAAAACAACAAAAAAAAATTTTTTTTAAATTGCATCGACCGGGAATCGAACCCGGGCCGCCCGCGTGGCAGGCGAGCATTCTACCACTGAACCACCGATGCGATAAATAACACTAGTTGTCAAGTTATAATCTATGCATTCAAATGTGTAATCTAATACTATGGAAAAGAAAAAAAGAAGAAAAGTAGTAAGAATAGATTGTTTAATTAACAGAAAACTTTTTTTTTCTTTTTCGACTTTTTTTGTAGAACCACTAAAATGAAGATATCTAAATAGCAGTTATTTATGAATATATACATATTCATATGCATCACAAGACTCGCCACGAAATTAGCTGCAGTCAAATTCAAAAGTTATTTTTAGTTAGTTAACAAAACATGTGTTTCTATTTGGAAAAATAGAAAAATACAATTTATTTTGAGCATTTATATAGAAGAAAAAAGAACCGAAGATCCTAGACTACACAATTTTAATTAATAAAAAAAAAGAAAAATGCACATTTTTCACATACAAGCTCATAAATCCAAACATATGTACATGAATATAATATGCACACTCTTCCCTTCAACGCAAATTGGATTTTGAAGAAAAAAATGGAGAAGAGGGAAATTTATATTTTAGATAGGACTTTAAGTAGGGGAAATATGCGCAGATCAATTTGACGGGGTTTTTTTTTTAACTGAACCTAAAAAAAATAATTATTTTTTTTTGCTAATTTTTTTTGTTGCAACAACAACAAACTCCTGGAAAAAGTTCAGCCTAAAAAATCTTTCTGAAAACTAATTCACCTGGTTTTCAAAAAATATTTTTTTTTGCATTTTGAAGCCTCAAACAAACCTCTCTTCCGTGAATCGATGTTTGTGACGAATTGTGGCTGGTGAACTTGTTGGAGCTGTTTCAATCATATCAAAATCTAAAACAAGAAATTTTGTTTGAAGTAAAAAGAAAAGTTCAAAAGCACGAGAACAAATAAAATAATATTTTTGCATCTTTTTTTCCAACTTATATTGACATATGTGACTCAGAACAGAATACACTTTTGTTTTGCGCCTTGATATGATACATTCAACATTATAATTAAATTTTGTTTTCTGAAAAAGTTGACTTTTTGAATCTTTCTACATTCTAGACAAACTTCTCATTGTCCAAAAAATATGAGTCAAATTTTTTAATATCTTCGCATTTATATTTTCAGTTATAATAAATAGTTTGGTCTCGTTGTCTGAAATTATTTTGATTATTCATTTCTTAAAGTACACAAAAAAATTTTTGAGCATTTTTTTGCTGTTGAGATTGGGCAAACTTATTCTCATGGGATTAGTGATTATTTTCTGTAAAAAATGTTCATTGTGAACTTGAGAGAGGAAAATTCGAAAATAAAATGTTTTCTACTATACTTTTTTACGGAAAAATGTTCATTGTGAACTTGAAAAAGGAGAATCTCACAAAATTTGAAAACAAAATGTTTTCTACTATACTATATGTAATTTCTAAGCAAAAATCTTCGACATTTCAAAAAAAAAAAAAACATCCTCTAGTCTCTACCGCTTTTGGAGCATATACTTATTTTGAATTATAGGTTTTTGTAAGTGCAGAAAACTTGACAACTCGTGGATATATTCAGGCTATAGTAGAGAAAGGTATGGAATATATATTGAATTTGATCAACTACTCAAAAATTTCGCAAAATTTGTATTTGAAAAAGAGGTTTAGGTTTCAAGCTCACATAGTTCTCTTTAACGTTAAAATTCGCTGAAAATTCTGATTCACAAGTTAAAAATAGTAGAAAATATGTGAATATAAGTTTGAATTCAGAATTAAAATGACGAATTTGAAGGTTGTATCAGGTTGTTATTCTGAACTTTCGAATAATAATAGTCTACCACGCGAGAGTTTGATTTTTTGTCAGAATCTATTTTAAAGTTACCGTATACCATGACGCATAGAACAAGTTATAACATTCTTAAATTCAGAAAAAGTGCAGCAGTACTGTTACTCGATGGTTTTTTTTTCAGAAGTTGAATATTTTTTACACTGGAATGTTTATACAGAAAAAACGTATTAAAAAGTTTTGACTCATACATACATTGTAGAACAATTATTGAATAATCTTATTATTTGTTTTAATCTGTTAGTTCTTTGTTTTCTTGATTGAGGATTATCACGCCTCCGTTTCGGAAATTAAGTTTGGACAAATCAAAAGAGATCAAAGTTTTCCAGAAACTGGAAACTACCGACTCAACGAAATGAAATGAATAGGATGATCTGAGATTTGTTAAAGATTGACAGTTTTTTTCATAAAGTGATTGATACATATCAGAAACACTGCGAAGAAAAAAAAGTTAGCAAGACTGAAAATCGCATTTCTTCCCACGAAAAAAAGGTCAAATTGAATTGCGAGAAACCAAAAAATAAAGAGAAAAAGCTACAGACCTAATGGGTGTTGCAACCAACTCAAATATCAAATTTCTTCAGTCATTCACACAAATAACTGACTGGTTTTCGTTTTTTTTTTCATATATATATGCAATATTTCATGTCTTATTCGGGGCGGGATTCAGATCGTGTTAAGGACAAGGAATTAATATGATTTTCAAATAAAAATTATATGAGATTTCACTTTCAGATATTGAAAAGGGATTAGCACTAATGGGCATGAATCAGTTTTGATGGATGAATAACAAAAAACGAAAATCTGTCAGAAAAACATAGATTCAGAATGAGAAAAGTGAGACAAATAGGATAATTTTTTTATTTCTAGGAAAAGTTGATATTTTTTATTCTTTTCAAAATATCTCTAAGAACTAGAGATTGATTCTTCAGAATAATATGAATAATATTCATTGAGATATTTAACCTTCCAGATTTGTATTGGTTGGAAAAATTATAAACGAGAAATCGTGAAGATATGCTTTTGCCAAAGAAAATGTTTAAAAAATTTTAATCAAAAAATTTCTCGCCTTGATAAACTGACAACGTTATGGGTGGGTTTTTGATCACAAAATGACGATTTCTGTCCAATTCTTGCTTAATTGTTATTTTCTGTTGTCAAGAATAGGATGGAAAGTTCACTGAAAGTTATTCTAATTTGATATTTTATATTTAAAAAAAATTAATGAGCAAAATTCGTTAGATGCTCGTGCTCCACCACATTTTTTTAAAGAGTTCATGTTGAAAAATCCAGCGTCTATGTACATAGTTCGCGTGTGTACTAGCAATCATGAAATAATCACAGTTCATTTTCCAGATACATAGATGCTTGAAAAATCAAAAACTATGAGAAAAACATGTGCATTTCAAGTTACCCTTTTGGAAAAGAAAAGTGGATAGAGTAAAGAGAGTTCATAAAATGTTATGCATGATGGGGTTTCTAAAAAAAAAAGTTGAAATGGCTCTTTTAAGTAGGTATACACATATAGCACATGTCGTTTGAAAAACGAGGTCAAACGAAAAAATAAAGGAGATTTACACTGGAAGTATTCGAAAAATGAATGATTTTTGATGAAAAGTAACAAATTTGTGGATATTGAAAAAAAAAAATCGTCTAAAAAGACATAATTATTATTATTATTTTGAAAAATGTTTTTTTTTCACTTCAAAAGCAAAAAACAATATTCAAAAAAAAGTGTTATCAGATGAAAAATATTTCGAGAGGAACAACTTTCCAGAGCTATCATTCATCAATTTCAAAAAATAGCACATGACTCTGGAGATTAATCGAAATTTCTTTTCGAAAAAATACAAATTCCAGATTTTTTGTAAGAAATGAAATATCTCGCAGATAGATATTCTTCAAATATGAACAATGAGACATAAACAAAAATGAAATTGATTTCCAGCCAAAAATTCATCTTGAAAATTCTGTTACCGCATGCAAAAAAATTCAAGAAAACAACAAGAAAAAACTGAACAAAAAAAGAAAGAAAAAACATCTAAATTTATTAGTGAACACTTTTTTTCGTCCGTTCTTTCACCTATTTTCACTTTCAGAAAAAGTGCAACAACTGTAATTGGTTCAATCGAAATTAGGGGTTACGAGCTTGAAAAGTACAAAGGAGAGACGAGAAAAAAGTTGAATGGCACAAAAATGAAGATGAAAAAAAAGAGGAAATAATTAATTCTGGGAAAAAAATGGTTGGTTTTTTGGTTAAATTGGTGAGTCTTAATTGTTGGGATGAGCTAGAATATGCTGACTAATCTCGTGTGAAATATGTGAGATTGAACAGTGAGAGAGAGAAAATCTAACGATATAAAGTTTCAAGTACAAAGTTCCTAAAAGAGCAAACAAACCCCTGAGTTAAGTTTTTTAGTATAAAAATAATTTCAAAATCAACTCACCAAACTAAGAACATAGGTAACATTCGAGACCGAATACAAAAGGGTTTTGCAGGTTTCCGAGAACGCAAAACCTAAATATAAAAGTTCGTAAGTAGGGATTAATTTCCAAAAACCCAACCATTACTTAGTTATTCGGTACTCTCTGTAACGAACTTTGAAAAACTAATTATTGGATGTAAAAATAATTTTAGTTCAGACAAGATATCTGACTTTCAGATAATCATACTAAAATATAGGTGTATTTTTTTCATAAACCATAATTCAGATTCTTCTGGATAATTTTGATTTATTTTAAACGATTCGAAAACTAATAAAACAATTAAAGTGAGCATCCTTTTTGAATTTTTTGTGAAACGAGAACTCAATTGAGCGCCACTCGTCCATAGCGCAAATTCAGTTTATAGAAAATAACCGTCTGAGGTTGCTTTTTGATTGATTGCGTTGAGCAAAAAATGTCTTGTAAACGTCATGAGCCTTTTTTGAAAACGTTTTTTAAAAGATGCAAAACAAGCCTGTTCACCGTGAGAAAAAATGACCCAATTGTCGTTTTGAGGGTTTACGACGTTATTTTTTCGTATGTCACTTAAAATAACAAAAATCCTTGACTCAAAGATATGTCGAAATGTAGAAAATATTCTTTAACATCATAAAGTACAACAAAAATATTTTTCGAAAAAACTTTTGCAAAAATTCTCGTTAAAAATTCTGCCAAAAAATCGGCGATTTTGAGAAATAAACAAAGATGAATTAACAGCTTTCAGTTTTTTTCCAGATGGCAAACTTTCATGAATTAATAAATTTTGCAGTTTGACGCATTGATTTTAGTGAAAGCATGATTTGTTTCTAGTTTGATTTGAAAACTTGGAAGCTATTCAAAAACAGAACGACAACAAAACAAATAAAAGAAAAGAAACGCATAATAAAGGTTCAAAAAAACCTCTCAAATATGTACATCATTTATAATTTCCAGAATTAAAAACAGAATGATTGAATTACATTGGACTGGCTCAGTTTGTGAGCCAGAAAAATGCATGTCCATTGAGATGAGTTTTTTATATAATGAAAATAAATTTTCAATAAACTCAAAAAATAGGGAAAAAAACAACTTCGTGGTTTCTTCAGAGCATTCCCTGTGGAGATTTTCCAACAAAAAAAAAACAAGTGAGTCGATATATTCTTTTCAAACACATTTTGCTTGTATTTTTTTCGGAAAAATGCATGAAATTCTATATACATTTAGAAAATGAAACACGAAAAAAAAATCAAACAACACAAATCGTCATTTGCAAAGAAAGTAGATAATAACCCTTGTTCAATGTATTTTCGAGAAACATTTAAGACGAAATGAAAATTTTCAAAGATAAATAAAAAGTGCAATTCATTTTATTCGTCATAAACAAAAAAGGAAATGAGATGAAAAAGCAATTTATTCATTCATTCAACCGAACACTTCTTCGTGTGCCACAAAATATGCGGTGTGTAAGACAAGAGGACTATTGAGTGCAACTCAATTATAGCGAGCATCTCAATTTTTCAGAGTTAAATATAGATCATCCAGAATAATTGAATTAAATAATTTGAGCAATTAAGGGAAATATGACATAATCTACTTTACAAAAAACCGAAGTTTGTGTGATAATTGACGTTTTGGTCTACATACTTATAGGAGTTATTCAATTAAAAAAAAAAAAAAAAATATATATATAGCTAATAATAAATATAAAAATATTTTTTAGATGAAAAACAGCAATTTCCAACAAAAGCGGTTAGAAATGAAGTATCAAAGTTTCCGAATTGACTGTTGTTGTAAAAACAAAGAGGAATCTCACATTCCATCGCTTTTCAATTTTGAAATTTTTTGCAAAAAATAGTATTCATAAATTCTCGAAAATAAACAAATTGACTTCTTTGTATGCTGTATATGAAAATAAATGAAGAACATATATTTATACGTCATATCCAATCTTCTCATATCCATCTCTCAGTTTTTTGGAATAACAGGAAAATGTCGAATTGAGAAAAATAAAACCAAGGAAGCAATATTTTCATTGAAGGTCTATCTCAAACAATTTCGACAGTTAATTTCGGAAAAAAAACCGAAAAAAAAATAACTCGAACTAGTACTTTTGAATGATTTGGAAACTCAAGAAGCTGTGCGATTACAATATACCCCCTCGCAACATTTTACAGTTCCAACCATCAATATTTATTTGCGAAATCCTGAGAGTGAATTTCAGTTTGTTTGTTCATCAATGATGTCCTTTTGTTTATCTAACTACTTCGTTTGCAACAGACATCGATCACATCTAAAATTAAAATTGGATCTAATTTTTGTGATAATCAGAAAAGTAAACCGCAAAATTTCAACAAAGACATTAGTTTTAATCAGTTCATTGTTTCATTTATCATTTTGTCGGATGGTGAACGGTTTAATTTCATATGTTTTTTGCTTACAAGGGGATATTTAATTGTGAGAAGAAGCATCCTCACAACTTTAGGCGGTTTATGGAAGACCTATAATCAACTTATCTACGTAGCTTGAATACCATAGATTCCTCAATCTTGAGTACTAGTTGCCCCATAGCTCAAAAAACTGGGTATTGAAAAATGTTCCTGATGGAATTTCAAGATCGAATTGAGTACACTATAATTCTCAAACAAAACTCCAGGCTGAATTTCGAAAAAAAAACATCCAACGTTTTTCCTAAGTTCTAAAATGATACATTTTTTTCTAAACAGTAGAGGTTTGAAAGTATTATCTCACGAGAACAGAAGTTCTCATGTATTATGTAAATGAACAGCGTGGTATTGTTTTATTACCCAATTCTAAAAAAATACTGTTTTCAATGTTCTTGCGGCCAGCTGCATATGTTATAGAACCTTCATTGCATCATTACCCTAGATAGATGAATGTGAGAAACAAAAAAAATACCAAAATGTTCTTTGTTTCTTATTACTAATAAAATTTGAAACCTCTGAATACTTATAACATATCATTATCTTTTGAATTGTTCTTTGAAAAGGTTATGACGATTTTTGGAAACATGAAAATGTGCTTGAGAACAAAAAATACACATTCTCACATTTCCGCTTTTTTCCTTTTCTTTCCAAAAAAAAAGTCATATTCATTTCTTCCACATTTTGTGAATGACCCTTATGCAATTCGAATCATAAACTTTACAACTTATTACCCCATTCGCTTAAGTGTTCATGTTCATTTACAATGTTTTATTACTAACTAAAAACCGCAAATTAAATTTAGTAGTTTTTAATTTGTTGCTCAGGCGTTTCTTTTTGAACCATCCTGAATCATTGTCTTTTCCTTTCAACTAACTCAATTTTGTTTGAAAGTTTGAAATAGTTTTGTTTTCTATGAACAGCAAACAAGATTAACTGTTGCAACGATGCTTCTTTTTGCGAAATCTCTCTCGCTCAACATATATACTGTTTCGAAATCAAACAATACTCATGTTTTTTTTGTCGACCAATGCCAACTTTTTCCCCCGGTGTGTCACTATTTCGAAACATGCTGAAAACGAAAATCCGCTAAAATTTGAGAGAAGAAACATATTGAGTTACACTTTTCGAAAATTTTATTAAAATGTCTGAAAAATGTGATGTGTAAATAAATCCAGAAAACAAACATATGAATTGAGATATTTTTAAATTTTTAATGAAATGTTGAAAATTCTCTTTTTTTTCATTTATAATATTTTTTTAGTTTCAAAGAATTTTCGTTTTGAAGAATATCCATTTGATGTTTCTAGGGATTATTTGTTGAAAATGTTCATCCTATAAGTCAAATTAGAAAATGAATAAAAAGGAAACTTAGTTGAAACATTAGAAAAAATTCAAAAGAACGAATTTTAGAAATTAGAAAATATATAAAGAAATCAATTTCAGCTGAATTGAAACAAAAAACATCAAACAATAGATCACGGTCTGTGTCTTGCCTATATTGTGCTATTGAAATTTGGCGTTTCATGTTTCTACACATTCAGAAATATGTCTTTTATGAAAAAAGTGGTTTTTTTTTCAATTTTAACTTTTTCGGCATAGTATTTTATACTAAAAAGCATTTAATTGGAACTTCTGAATCGAATTTCTCATGAAATGAATGATCTTGCGATCAATTCCGTCATTATTGTTGTCATAGAAAGTTTCCAAGTTTCTTGCTTTATTTTTGAGAAGCATGCTCTTCCAACACAGAAGCCATTTGAATGGAAAATGATCGTTTTCCTAAACAAATCCTTGTTTTACAGCATGTTCCATGACAACGCCAATTTGAAAACCAATAAAATATTTGAATTGCTCCTGAAAATGTATATAGTTTTTGTATAGCTGTTTTTTATTTCATGAAACATTTCAGAAAAAAACCCAACCTTCAAAATAAAGGACAACTCAAAAATTGTGGCAGAATCCTAAAAACATAAAAAATGAGAACGAATGTTTCAATTTATCAAATAGGATGTGTAGTCAACATAGTGTGGAACACTCTAAGAAATTGTCTTTTTTTCGAAACTAGTGTTCTCCAGGTTCCGGTAGCAAAAAGGATATTGAACCTATTTTTTATAGTGTGCTCTTTTTTAATTCTGAATCATATTATTCAGTGTTTAGGTTTGTGTGCGTTGCAAACTGTTATATATTATTTATTTTCCCTCATATCCTATTTCAGCTGGACTGATACCATAGTTTCAAGTTTTCATCTTTTTCCTAGCTGAGGAAGAACAATAAGCTCAAAAATTGCACACTAATTATGAAAACTTTCGGAACACTGCAACAATAATTATAGTTTTGCAAATAGAAGTTGAAAATGTTCCTAACTATGAAAATTCTGGAAGTTTTCATGAGAAAACTTGTGTTTTGTGACAATTCATCGCATCGGCCGCGATCTACGACAGAAAATTTTGCAGTCCTCTTGAAAATCAACAAATTCCTGCTGAATTTTCATTGATAACTTCTGAAAAATTAAAATTCCTGATATGTTTGAGTGAATATTCAAAAAAAAAAAAATGCTGGCACATTGTCCGTTATCATTCACAATAACAATCATTTTCGGCTCTTTTCCCACTTTTTTCAACAAACATTGTTATGTCATATCTTCCTAATCTTATCAAAACTGAGACCACAATCAATTACCCCGCTCATGATCAAAAACATCCCCAAAAATGGGCGGGGTAGCGCAAAAATACTATTCTCATTGGTGAAAGAGGAGGTTCGCGCAACAACACAGAAAAAGGGGCGGAGCTTGAAAGCGAACGAGAAAAGACGGCAAACTGAGGACTACTCCTTACCACTTCTACTATTTCGACCAATATTTCTATTCAAAACGATTTCAGATAAACAAGGATTCGCTCAAATGAATTTGTTGCTCACTATTTTGACAGTTATTATCGGACTGTCCCAAGGTTGGTTGATTTTCTATTGAAGCTTTTATTTATTTATTTAGTTTATTTTAGTTGGGATGAAAAACGAACTAAATTTTTTTTTTCACTTTTAGAAGAGAAAAGACTTTATTTACAGACCTTCTTTTGCTTTTCTCGGGTTTACATTTCGAAGAAAACGTTTTTTTTTGAAACAATAAACATCAAACCACACCTAAATGTAAATAAAATGGTTCTAAAGAGATATTGGCAATTCGATATATCCGTTCCCATATAAAAATAAAATTATGAATAGCATCATTTAGAATAAACTCCATACAATCTGCGTGTGAATATAATAGCGTTTTTTCTTTCTCATTTTTCATCCAATTCTCGCGAGACTATTTAGAACAGCCATGTTTGCCCTGTGTGTTATTCAAATTGTTTGGCGCCACACCATTTCTTTCTACTTGATTTCACACGCTATTTATACTCCTCATTCACACTTCCTTCCTAAATTCCTTTTTTTTCATATTTATCGGTGTGTGCAACATTGAGAAATAAAAAAGACGTTTTCCTCCCAAATAAAAAACTTACGGAAAAGGCTAACTGAATTTCGGGGGGAAAGGAGAAAAAACGACGAGGAAAAAAGGAGGAGAATAAACGAAAATACACTTGAAATATATTATGTAAAAATTTATTTCTGCTATTTGTAGGAGTTGTAAAAATCGACATCCCTTGGGAACGCTCATTTTTTTCCAAAAGAAACGAAAAGTTTAGCAAAATAGACATGAAGAGGGTCAAAAAGGACAAAATGATTATTGCCTGATGAACTAAAAAAGTTAATTTGAAATGTTGAAAACATTTTTTTTTAGTCTAAGAATAGTTTCAATTCAAATTCTTTCCTTTTCCATAAGTTACCCTTTGATTGTATTATTTTTGGTAACTTTTAGGAACAAAAGTCTTACTTGCGTCGCGACTCTTTTCTTTTTCTCCAGAAAAGAAACCATTACTCATATTTCGGCACTGGCTAATTAGTCATATGAGTGTGCTTTGCGAGTCAAAAAAGTCTTACTATATATTACTACTACTTTTTCTATAATTCTATTCTCTCTCTCTTTTTCTTCAAAAATGTATATATAGTATATAAAAGAATACCGAGAGAGGAGAGATGCTTAAGCAAACCGCCTCCGATAAGAGATATTAGCCATCAGTAAATAGTTGTCGCAACTCATCATCATAACAATATATTTTTGCTGAGACGTAGAAGAAGAAAAAAGATGCACAAGTAGTGGTGATGGTATATCACACAGTTATGTGCCACCATTCAAACAAACCGAAATGTACTTCAACAGTTTTTGCGAAACCTCAAGAAGAGCCAAAAGAAGGGAGAGAAAGAAAACAATTTAGTGTTTGAACAAGTAGTTGGACATCTTGTAATCCTAATTATAAATATGCTTTGTAGGGTGCCAAAAACACAGTATTTTCATTTAGGCTCTTGCTCATTTCCGTTTACTATTGAGCACTATAACAAATAATTCATTCGACCCATTGAATGTCAAAAAAAAACATACACACAAAAACATATATGATGAATCAATCGTTGCACATAATAAAGAAAACTAATGAAAAAATATACATATAAGGGGTGTGGTGAATAAATAAACTTTATTTTCTTCCAGCATGGCAAGTAAAATTGGATCAAGAAAGATTTTTGAACCGACGAACTGGTGATAACTTTTTTGTTCTTTGTAAAGTGAAGGAATACGATGGTGCAGCAAGCGATGTAAAAATTGAATGGTTCCGCGATGGACAACAAATCCTCAACAAACTTCCATTTGGAAGGTTCGTTTTTGATTTTTAAACCCTTTTCTTTTTTGTAGTTTGTTTGAAACGGGAAAAGGGGGAGCTATCCATATGGTAGTTGACACCATAAGGCTTTATCCTCCCTATGACATAAGAGAGGAGAAAAAATGATGAATGAATTGCAGCATGATGACAATCGAACGAACATATATGAATCAATTGATGATTAATCGTCCGAAAACGACAGACGGTGGTAAATATACATGTAAAGCTGAAATTGGAGGAGAAACTCAAGAGGTTGAGGCTGAAATTAGTTTTGTTGGTGAGTAACTATTATAAGAACTATTTGAAAATATTCTTTTTCATTCTTATTGTTGCGAATTTTATTAATAGCTCAGTTATCTGATCAGCAATCAATCAACAAACAAAAAGAACATCATTGATTTGTCCAATCATCCCGATTACTAATGGTGTCACAGAGCTGTGCTAAATAAATACCCCCCCTCACTTTCCCTCTTTATCTCTCACCCCACCACGACACAGGGGGTAAAAATGGGAAAAATTGACAGACTTTGTAAATATTTGCAGATCCACCGAAATTTGTGAACCCACAAGAGGAGCAACATCCAGAAGAGGGAACACGTGCTGAAATTCATTGTGAAGTTGAAGGAACTGATCAATTGGAAGTTTTCTGGCAATTCAATCATGTTACTTTGGATGAGAGTGAGTGAATAGGGAAAGGAGAGGTGTCAAAAGGTCATATCATGGAACAGTTGCGCAATATATGGTTGACACTGTCGCGCAATACATTGACAAACATTTGACAGCGTAGGCAAAAAAAAGGGCTGATACTGTCTTATTCACATATGTATGCAAGATAATGGTACTTGAAAGGTCGTTTGATTAGCCTAATTTTTCACTGTTCCAATCAACTAACATTCAAATACACATATATACAAAAAATGTAGGATTCGGTATATAACAAAGGAATCCTAATTGTAATTGAGAGGCTTAGATCATAATTAAATACAATTGACAAACAGGTCAAGCACCTTTTTCTTCTTTTTCTCGACGCCTCCTTATCCTTTTGTATGTATTTTTCGAAAAAGGAGACTAATCCTTTTGTGTGTTATTGGACCACCCGGCGGGATTACGGTAGTCTCAATCTCGCCATCTGGAATAGGATCATCCTTACGACGTGTTGCGTTGTCGGTGCTTTATATCAATTAGGAAAGAGGAGGGCTGTGTTTTTCTTGTCTTGAGAAATAATATAGAAAGATGGATAAATTAGGGGGTTGAGTTAAATACATGTTTGATTGGTTTTCGATGCAGATGGGATTTGTTTGAAATGTGAATAGAACGGGAACATGCGGAAATAGAACACATGCATAATTGGATTGTTTCTGATAACCAGATAAGAAAACTCGGCTTGTTTATCTGTTATGGCGCAGGGATTTTGTTCTCAGATTTTCTGAACGAAAAATCTCATTCACATAAATTCTCACTTCATTCCGAAAATCCTCGAAAAACATCCGCTTATGCAAATTTTATGTTTTTCTCTAGGGTCCTGAATTGAGATTGAATTTTTTTCCAGCATCACAAAGAGGATATGAATTTTCGGAAGACAGACAAAAACTATACATCCCACACTTCACCGCCAAGAAAGACGATGGAATCTATAATTGTAATGCCGCACAATTCTCATCGTTCGAAACCCTCTCAATTAATGTAACCGGATATGGTAAGTATGCGGCGAAAGATGAAAAAGAGTATCAATTATTTTTATTAATATGAATCTCTGTTATTTTTTATTGATCTATAATTAATAAGTGTTTTTTGCAGCTCGCCCGACAATTACCGTTTTTGATGTACCAGAAGGTAACCGAGGCTTGGAAGGGCATACGGTCGAATTGAAGTGTGGAGCTGTTGCTAAGCCAAGACCATCCTACAAATGGTATTTTGAGGTAAACATACAAACATACTAAACACCTGTCTTTTCAATTAATTAATTATTAATTGAAATTTGAAACTTTCCTTGTCGGTGGAAAAAACCCGACAAGTGTCTATCCAACATATGTTGAATGTGGTGCAACATCCAATTTATTATTCACCTAAATAACCTTGACTCTTTCGAGAGTCGGTAAAAACTTTTGACTTTTATTTGGAGGGAGCTGCGTAATTATTCTTTTTTTTGGTTGAGAAGGGAGGGGTGGTCCTTTTTTCTCGGTTGAACAAGTTTGGAGGGCAATGTAATGACAATTAGGTGTCTTTCTTGGTGTAGTACTAATACATAGTAGTAGTAGTTGTGGGAGTATGTAGCAGTTCAAATTTTACGCGTCAATGAGCTCTGGAAATCTTTTTTCTCTCGAAAACATGCTAGGATCCATTTTCAAAGAACCAAAAAAAAAAGGATAATTTTCAATACTTTAATCCAGTTTAGTTCTTTTTCCAATATTTGAGATCTCATGAGACCACTCTTTCTCCCATATTACATACGTTTCTCATTTCTTGGAAAAAAGAAGAGACCAATTGAATTTTCGTTCAACTACTTCTATACACGCACTTGTTTATTTACAAATAAAATATTTATGCATTATAATAAGATATGCGTGGTCCTCAACGGGTGGTCCTGGGATTTGATGAATTAAAAATGATAAACACATTAGCGTGAAGGTTATTCATCATAAACGATTATTATCTTTCTCGGGATTAGCATGCTACATGAAGGTCAAGGGAGAAAAGGAGTCTTCATACAATATTTATTTATTTCCAAATCATTAGGTCTAAACAAAACTATGCATCTGTCACACACAAAAAATATAATAAAGACAATAGGTGTTGGAACCCCTACCTCACCTGCCTGTCAGCAGTATGAATATGACAAAAGAAGAACAATGAATAAGTTATATGTTAATGTATTTACAGGGTGATGATGTTCCATTGGTCCATTCGGATAAACATCGTGTTGAAGAGGGACTTCTTGTTATTGAATCTTTGAATTCAGAAGATATTGGAACCTATAAATGTATCGCGAACAACACTGTTGGAAGTGATGAACGAAGTGTGCAACTATCCGTCTTTTGTAAGTTCTTGTATCCTTTTTTCGCCAACCTAATACACAGCATACGGTATAATCTATTCAAGTATATACTTGAGAGTTGCAGGCAAGGGGTCACATACATAAATACATTAGAGTTGAAGACTCTTGACTGTTCTTGTAGTGGGCTCTTTTCGGTCGGTAATTAGTTAGGTTTTGTTTTTACAGTGAAACCAAAAGTCGAGACACAGAGCGAATATGTTAAACAAGAGGGTCAAGATGTGGAAATTATTTGTGGGTATCAAGGAGATGGAGAGATGCATGCCAAGTTTGTTTATGGAACACAAGAATTTGCCGTTAGTTGAAGAAAAACGCATTTGAGATGATGTTGATTTTGTTTAGGTTCAAGAGCATCGCCCAAAATCAGATGAAATTGAAGAGACAACTCAATCGAGTGAAGCGTCGGAGAGCGAAGAAGACGAGGAAGTCATCGAAACTACGACTGAAATCGCCGAGAAGAGTGGTGAAGCCGGTTCATCAGTAGAAGTTACACCATCGGCTGAAACTACACCACAAGATGAAAATGAAGATGATGCGGTTCCAGAAAGCAATGATGAAGAGAAAGAAGAGCCGGAAGAAGAAGGAGAGGAGAAGGAAGAATCACGAAAATGGAAACGAGTGAGTTTGATGTCAATTATAGTATAGTATATGTATATTCTTGTTGATTTGTTCCGGTGTACGAAACGAACACAACAACAATTATCTTTTTTGCACTCTTTCAATTGACAGGTTGTTGTGTTGAGAAAAGGACATGAATTTATAATGTAAATTGTTTTGTGGGTGAGCATCTGTCTAAGCTCATCTCAGGTATAATTAGAGATACAATCCACATGTTTCTATGAAACAAGTACATAATTACTTTATATCATATATTCATGTTAGGGATTTGTTTTTCAGTTCGTCGATGATATTAACAATGAGAGAATCTCAGTTCGTGCGGAAGATAATAAAATTATTCTCACAATCAAGTCACTTTCTTTGGAAGATGCTGGATCTTATCAATGCTTGGTTTCCAATGAGGCTGGTACCACCAACAAAACCGCTCAAGTTAGCATCATTCGTAAGTATCGCAGGTATCTGATTTTTCAAACAAAAAAAAATTCTTTCAGACCCACCAACTCTCCGACACTACACTGGATCTCAAATCAGATCATATGAAGGGCATACTGTTTCAATCTTCTGTGATGTTTCTGCTGTTCCGGAGCCAAAATGGAAATGGATGAAAGACGGAGATGAGGTTGATGCTAATGGTGGTACTATTCAAATTGACACTCACGGAACTTCAACCAAATTGACACTTCAACATGAGAAGAATAGTGACAATTATGGAAAATACACTTGCCACGCTGATAATGGAGTTGGTGTTCTTGAAAAGCAAATTGAAGTTGTTCATGTTGGTAAGTTATAATATCTTCTAAGAGATACATATATTTCGAAAAATGTTTTTCAGTCTCTCCACCAACACCATCTGCAATGGACTGTAAGAAATTCATGTACCCCAACTATGGTAAATGCTCATTCGAAGAAGGAATTTATTCTGAAGAAGGCCGAAAACCACTGAAAATGGAGTTCCTTATCGCAAAAATGGAAGAGATGGAATCTGATTACAATTGGGATGATGCTCTTCACGTTGTTTCAGATTTCGGTGAGTTTTAATTTTTCTATAGGATGAAAAAATAAAATAAAAAATCTTACAGAAGAAGAAACTAAGATTGCAAATCTCGCTCCATCAACTCAATATATGATCAAGGCTCGTGCTACAAATGAAGCTGGAAGCAGTGACTATACTCCTGAAACAAGTTTGGAAACTACTGACCCATGGGCTCCACAAGCTCCATCACCAGTCAAAGTTGAATGTGCTGATATTTGCGTTATCTCTTGGTCAGCTCCAAATGATCATGGAAGCCCGATTTTGAAATATAAGATCACATTGCAAGAAATGGGAGTTGTTCCAAAGGAAGGAGAAAAACAAGAAGAAACTGCTGAAATCAATGAACTTGAAGCTGAGACCAGTGCTGAAGTTGACGAAACATCCACTGTGGATCCAGAAGATGAGGCACGAGTTTTGCCAACCTCTGAGACACACGAAGAAACAAGTAACAGCCAAGAAACATCACAAGAAGAGGAACAAAACCATGAAGTTCATCGTGTTCCAATCGGACAAGCTTTAGTGATCGAAGTACCAGCGGAGAATACAGAACTTCATCTCACCCAAATCAAACCACATTCATATTATCGTGTTGATGTAGCTGCTATAAATTCTGTCGGACAAGGAGAGCCATCTGGAATCGAACATCAAACATTTGAAACTCCATTGAAATACGAAGATGGTCTTGCAACATCTAATGTCGTTTTGGCTGTGGCAGTTGGTTTTCTTTTCGTTCTCCTCATCATTGACTTCATCTGCTTCCTCACTAATCGATGTGGTGTTATCGCCTGTATTTGTCTTAACTACTGTGGAAAGAACAACTCAAGAAAACAACGTGACTTGGAAGCCGGAGAGTGAGTCAAACCTCAATATTATCAATAATAAAAAATTAATTTTATAATTTTCAGCGGTCCGGAAAGCAACCGTCTTCTCGATTCAGCTGCGACGAGGTAAAACAACTCCATTCGTTATGCACAAATCGTGTTGTTTCATTTTATTTATATTCTTATTATTTTTCTGTGTTTTTGTGAACTTGAATGGTGAGTGGTCTGTACTTTATTCTTTGCCAAAGTGTTTGAGCAAAATGAGGACATTTTTTTCGTGTTTTTTTTTTGTGGATTGTTTCCAGTTGGGGAAAGATAACAGTGTAAATTTGTAGTTCTGCAAGAACATGTGATCACTGATGTAACATTTTGAAACAGTGTAATTCACTTAGTATTGTACAATTGTTTCAAGGGTTCTCTTGAGAATATGCTCATCATCTTCCCAGACGCTGAGCTCATCATTGAAAAATATAGAGTTTTACGAGCTTTCCTGGTTAAAATGCACCAGCCTATGATTGATTTTTCCACTACAAATCATCGGGAAATTCATGGAAATCATCCCCAGAAAATCCATTATATACCAAATTTTAATGAAATATTTTCAGCTGGAAGTATCCACTTACAACAACAGTATGAAGAATACAGAATAATCCATCCATAATTTGCTCGCTCTACACCATCAACAATACATTTGCATCTTTTCTACCGTTTTCAACAATATTACAACGTTTAGGAGACTAATTTTCATGTTAGTGTCATTTTACACTCCTGTTCTTCCATTTTTCCCTGTTTTATCGCCCTGAAATTACTTAACACTCGCATATATTTGTAACCAATTTTTTTAAATCTCAAAATATCTCTGGTCCACTAATTTTTTATCTGAACTAGACATGTTATTGTTAATTGCCCATCATTTGAGAGGTCGGGTCCTTTCACTACTTTTTCTCTCTTTCTCATGGTAATATCAATTAATCATAAACAATTTATTGAAAAAAAAACCATTTGTTTGATGTTATACAGAAGTTTGAAATAGTACATAAAATAAAAATAAAGATAAAAATTATGACCATATAAGTGAAGATTTTAACCGCAATTACGTCACCTTGAATATCTCCATTAAAAGTTGTTTGTTTTTTCTCAGAGAACTAAGTTTGACTGTTGAAGGCACGTCTTTACCCATGTAAGCTGACATTTATTGTAGAAGAACCTGAAAGTTTCGATGTTGAGACAATGATTTGTTAGTCGACGTGTACTTTCATGCAAAACAAACACCGAAAAGCGAAAAAATCATCAAACATGTGATTGAAAATATGGGAAATTATCGAATTTTGTCACTGTTTTCGTTGTCACACTTTTTTGTTGAATAATCAGCTAAGTACAACAGATTTCTGAATTTGAAATGAGTAATGGAAATTTCACACTATCAAGGAACTGATTTTCAGTTCCACATTTTCCAGAGCATATTTCAAACAATTTCAAAACTTCAGACTATGTTCTTCCTAAATTGCCATGAAAAATATTTCGAAAAACTTCATGCACCCCAAAAAAGGCAAATTTTACTTTTTCGATCTTTGTTCTTATTCTATATATTTCAACATTTCAAGTTTAAATAAAAAATGTTTGATTTTCTGTCTAATTAGTGATATCTCTATTTTTTAGATGATTTACACATGATTGCTCATTAGAATGTCTTAAATTATAGATTTTGAACTCAATCAACTGAAAACAACGTTTTTCGTTGAAGATCTATTTTTAGAAAAATTTAAATAAATTAAATTTTCACAAATGTTAAATTTTTCACAAATGTTTTGATGTTTTGAAAATGTAAACTGTTCTCTGGAAATTGTTGCAAATACATTGTTCATGAAGATTCCCCCAAAATTCGACAATTTCAGCTGTTTAATGTTTCCCATTATTTGGTTCAGCACATGCTCACAATGTTAACACGGGTGAATAAAAGCGAAGTATGTAGATCTCTGAACACACACCCAAAAATATGTGAGAAAACAAAGTGACGGTGAGTGAAAAAGTGTTGAAATTAGCATAGTCTGTTCAAATATTTGATTTGTTTGATTGGAACGGCTTTATGTAGAAGAAGTGGAAATTGACGATAAGGGAGAATCAGCATACCTGGAGTGCGATAAAAATGTGAGAAGTACAAATCTAATGGTTACCACCAAACATTCAATCATTCAATAAAGTTGAACCAAAAAATAAAAATTAAGAAGCGGAACCAAAAGTATGAAAAACACAATTAGAAGCAATGAAAAAATGGGAACCTGTTGTTTTAATGTCAGATGGATTCTAATCTGACGAATCATTAACCAACAGTCCAAGGAATTTGAACATTGAAAAAATACAAATTACAAATAAACCATCAATACGACAAAGTTCAAAAACACAAGTGTCTACGAATGTGAAACCGGTGGAGCTAACATGCCTCTTCTAACAGCGCACGAATTTTTGTGACCAGGTGGCAATAAATGTGGCGCAGCGTTGGTGATAATAGGTGATTGTGAACGAATTGAGCATTTGTGATGAATTCCGAGATCAACCTGAAGGAAACTCTCAAAAAAGGTACACAAGAGAAGTCGGTTTTTTTGGAGTACTGTTGGTTTGAATGTGATTCACAGAACGGGGGAATTTCCGAAAAATGTTTTAAAATATTTACCAATTCCATACTCTCCTCTCCAGCGTCTGGATCCTCGTCACTGTCTCGTCGCAAGATTTGAATCTGAAAATAGTATATTTGTATGTATATAGCTTATAATTAACATTATCAAAAACAAAACTCAAAGCCGCGTGCTCAGCCAAAAACATACATATTCAATGACAAACAAAAAGCTGAAAAATAAGTGATCTCACAGATTTTAAAGAGCTAACAGATTGTCTCAAAAACATATTCGAACAACATGCGTACGAAATAAACGGCAGCTTTGAGTTTTTACCTGTGGTACCTGATTTGATAAATCGACAGAATCGCGGACTGGTGAAAGATCGTCATTGTCATAGAGGTTGAGTTTGTTATCGGATGGAGGATACATCTGGTACTCTGATTCGTTAAAAATACCCTCAGCCTGAAAAAAGTCATTTTTTGAGGTTTATTGGTGCTTGGTTAGTAAGACTATTTAAAGTGAAACAATCTAGCATATAACATGTAAGAGGACTGTAAAACTTTTTCTTTTCACATTTTTTGAAACCTGAATGTTTCACAATAATTTCATTTGTTCGTAGACTAACGTTGTTTGAGAATTATCAATCTATCAAAACTGTTTTTTTCAAGACCATTCTGTGAATTAGAAGACAATCTATAGATTCGTTTGATTGATTGTGAGAAAGAACAATATCAGTGAGATATAAAGTTTTTCAATATATTTTTCTTCCACTATTATCAGAATTTCATTTCTCGATTTTTTCTCTAAAAATAACTTTTAACATAAGATAAGCTAACATATAGTGTTTCCGCTTCCTTGACTTCCTTATTAGCAGAAAATATTTTGCAAAAAAAAGTCAAATGTCATGTTTTGATCATTGAGAATTAAATGTTCCACTTCCTTCTTCCAATTAACAAAACTTTTCAAAATTACCCGCAATCGTTCAATCTCCGCAGCCGAGCAAGTTGGTGTGTTGATCGAGTATACGTTGTGAAATTTGCCAAAATCAATGTTGTACTGTCCATTCTCCTTCTTGTAGTGTACCAATTTTTCGAACCTGTTGTTATTGTTTTTACTCTTTTTTTTACTATTTGCTTAAAATTCAATTTTCTTTCCATAAATGTTTTTTGCTTTTTATATATAAAGAAAACTGATTTTTTTTACAGAAAAAAAACATTTTTGATTTCTCATTTAACTGAGAAACTCAAAACAAATATTTTTAAAAGTTAGTAATCAAAAAGAGGCCCGCTATAATTATATATAAATTCAAGGAACTACTGTCAATAACCGACCAGTAAACAATCTTTGAAAGCACTAGTTAGAGCTTTTTAAGTTATTTCAAAATACTAAACTGTTATTTTCGAGTTTTTAATGTTCAAACTAATTTTAGTTCTCTTCACTTTTACTGGTTCTTTGATCATTTTTTATTATCAAATTTACATGGTTCAATGAACCGTAAAGCTCAAGACAAAAAAAATTGGGTTTTTGGCATAAACTAATGTTAAGAATAACTAGCATAAAAAAGAACTTGATTTTTTTGTTCAGATCAAGATTTTTTTACTGAGAAAGTATGTGAGGGTTGGTTCATTTCTCGACTATGGGTCAAAGTTCGTTTACATCCGCCCAGAATAACCGGATATTGAATTTATAATAGCCTGGTGTTAGAAAAATTATCGCAAAAATTGGTAATACTATTCCCATTCTGCATAATTTACCTCTGTGTTTTTGACTCTAATATATTCAAAAATCTATTATTCTCATGAACAATAATCATAATTCGGCATATATGGTAACTACACCTTTATCACTAAAAGTTTTTCCGCCAATTTTCCCACCATTAAAACCGATTTTTCTCTACCCCTCAAAAACTTAGCATATACAATGTGCTAATGAGTCAGTCACAATGTTTGGTGCCTTCTCTTTCTCTCTTTCATTTTCCTCCCTCCAACTACTATGAACAAAACCATGTTTTTCTTTTTTTCCTACTCTGTTTTTTTTTTCGAAATCCCTTATTTTGTGGGTTAATTACCTATGTCCCCATAGTATTTCCGATGGCAAATAACTGGTTCGAGCTTGTGTTGTTGATCCAACAGATTCCACAACACCTTCCAATATTGCTGAAAAAAAAGAGGAATGTATTTTTTTTCAGCGATAAGGTTTTTATAGAATCATAAAACGTTGTTTTCGATACTTTTTTATGGATTATGTGTTTTTTTTTCGAAAAAACGAACATTATGCATGAAAAACGGCGTTCTCCGAATTGGAGATTTAGTAGAACTCCATTTCAAATTTTGGTGACACCTATGAATCTCTTCGATGTAGCCCTCATTTTTCAAATTCTATGCTTTTTGTGAAAAATACCCCCTCCCAAGGGGTATATTAAGTCGAATATGCTTTTTTACTACCTCTCCATATTGGTAGGGATTTACTCATCCAAAAAAAAAAAAACAAAATTATATCACTTTTCCAGGAAAAAATAGTGACTATCCATTCAATTCTTTTGGTCTCACCAAATACATAGAATTTATATTTTATATTCACTATTCTCAAGTATTTTCACAGAAATAAAATAATATTCACACACATAAATTGCTATTTCACGAACAGTGTTTTTCGCAAAAAAAAACCTTTTTTTCTCCTCGTCAACCAAAACAACCAACTACCATCATCATAAACCCCTTCTGGTTTTTGATTTCTTAAAGATTCTTATGTTCATTATCGAAATTAATAGCCGTTGTTTTCACTAGTATGAAAGAAAGACATCCAGATGTTCAGTACTTTTTTCCATTTTCTTTTCTTTTTTCGATTCAACAAAAAATATTTTGGCAGTTGTAAACAAACTGGATTACCTATAATTTCGAATTTGGCACTTTTCAAGTCATCAGCTCCGATATCCCAAAGTGGACTCCTCTCATCAATCTCATGACATATTGTAATCGGCCAAATCACGAACACTCGATCCAAGCCTTGATCATATCTAAAGAAAAACATAAATATTTTTGTCAATATGTTGATGTTTTTGTTCACCAAAAAAGTACATTTTCTCTTTTGTTGGCACATTACTTATTTATGTCAACATGTATATACAAAAAATCTTATATTCTTCTCTCTTACCCCACGTCCATGTCAAATTGATGAAATGGTAGAAGCTCTCCTTCATATGTCACGCATCTTTTGATCATCTGAAAATATAATTATAAGCATGTCATATAACCGCGTCATAATCTTTTTTTTTGAGTGTTTATCCTTCAGATTCGATCTCCTTACGCATTTCAGTTATTCTTGTTTTTGTTTTCCAAGTTTTTCTCCAGAATTCAAATGTATACGTAATGTTTTCAGTCCCAAAATGAAACTAAAATTCTTTTTGCTTTTTAAAAATAGAAAAGATAGCATCCGTAATTCTTATCTAAAAACTATTTATATATAGAGTTTTTTTCAATAGAACTTTATATTAATAAAAAATGAAGATCTCTTTTAAAACAAAAAAAAACAGTCGTATGGGTCACGAACGTCTGAAGTTGAAAGACTAGTTTATTTTGTTTTGTTTGTTATGAAAGGACAGAATGGTCTAATATGAATGTAGTTTCATTTAAAATAACTTCTCGAAATTAGTAAAACTATCAGGAGTTTGTTTTGTTATTTTTAGCTTTTCGCATTGCGAAATTCAGAAAAGAGTAAACTTGACCTCAACATTTTTCTGAAGATCGAAATTCTGAATTAATATAATTTTAGACTCTCCTTGAGTGAGCACAAGCTTCAAAGCTCACCTGATCATTGAAAAACCTATGTTTTGTCCATATCAGCAAAAAAAAACCTCGAGGTTTTTGAACTACTCAGAATAGGAGAATTACACCCACGATATTTATTAATTGTTTCAAATATTGGCGATAGTGTCCATCTATGACGTAAAAATAATCACCGGAAACACGAAGCACTCGCTGTTTTTTTTTCTAGAGTTTGGTTTCATTGGTTTCCGGCGATAATTTTCGGTAAATATTACATCGAAAGTCATGAAAGTTTTTATCAGAACAAATTAAATACTCTGATAATTAAAACAATCTGTGCTCCCTTTTTCATGACAGAAAGTTTGCATTCAACAGTACACTTTTTAATTGTATAGTTAGCTGTGCAAATTGTTTAGAGTTTAGTTTCTCAGAATTTTAATTTCTAAATTTGTTGAGTGGAAAAATTAATTCGAATTTGATTAGTATTCGTTGAGCGGAAATTCACAAAAAAAAAATCTTTAGTTTTTCTTTGAGATTACGGAGAAAGTTTCCATTTCATCGGAATTATACACTGAAATTGGGAAAATGAGAAAAATTTCCCAGGAAGTAAGTCCAATGTATTCAAAAATTAATTACACTTGGCTGTTTCACTATAACTCGGTCCCAAAGTCATTTTTTTTTCTCATCTAGTTTCATCTTGGGAGAAAATTCCAAGAAATATTTCGTTATCTCTCGAGCTCCACCTCTTTCTTCCGTTTCTAAGTGCATCCATTTTTTTTCGCCGTTGAACGCTTTCTTTTCTCTCAAAAACTCCGCCCATCCAATCTTTGCCTCTGTATTCATCACCATCCACATCATCATTCATTCCTTTTTTGATTTCAGTATATCTGTTTCCTCAAACATTCAAATTGCTCCGATGGATTCACCGGCACAATGTTCGAACAATTCGGATGATATTCAAAAAGACAAAGATATTGAGGCACAAGTTCCTCCACTCAAGTGAGTTTTAAACTTCACATGATGTGTAGAAAATTGAGGTTTCTAATTTTCAGAAAGAAGAGAACTGTCACTTTTGCCGAAATCGACCCTTCTCAATTGGATGTAAATGGTCAAAAACTATACACAATTATTCCACCACCAAAATATGATGATACCGATTCAGAGGAAGATGGTGAGTAATCATAATTTTCTTAAATGATATCATAATTTTGAATTTCTAGAGCATCATCATTATCATCGAATGATTCTTTTGGTGAAATTTGGAATCATTGGGTTCTTCATTTTCGTCTGCGTTCTCATTTTCATTATAATTGTTGGAAACAGTTCATCATCTTCATCAATTAATGGACGATAAATATTAAAAGTTTGAGTAACCTTATTGTATCTATTTTGGAAGCGGATTATATCGATTCACTTATCATATTTTTTGAGTTTGCTCAATTTCACCATGTAGTTTTTTTCCCTATCATTTCCCCCACCTTAACTATGTAGATTTTTGATCTCTTTTTGTACCATAATCTATCGGTTTCATAAACCTTTTCTAATAATAATAATAATAATAATTTACCTGCAATCGAACATGTGCTTCTGCCAAACTGGATTTCCTCATATCTCCAACACGAAACAGCAGACAAAGTTTTCCATCGCGCAAGCAAATTACCTGAAAATAGATAATTGTTCCGAGCAGACTTGGAGGTAGCTTTTGTTTTTTTTCAGGAAAATATTTTCTTCATACAAAAATATTACCAAAATACATTTTTTGAAGGTATTTTCATACAATGTAGGAGCAAACCGTGGGCGAAAAAAATTTTGCTGTTTCAGTTGATGACTCAAATTGAAATTCGATAAAATAATGTTCCATAAAACTAAAACAGACATTCAATTTTAGATTGATGGAAGCTTCGAACATTTCATGAATTACAAATCTCAAAATTATTTTGTTTAGAAGAGTAGGAGCACAAAAGTTTCAAATGCACCAATGGGTTCCCAATTATATGTGTACTTTCTTACCGCATTTTTTGACAAGAATTACTAGGACTTTTTCAGAACTTCATCATAGCATATATTTTTGTAGGTCAGAAATAAATGTTATTTCACATTCAATACTACCTAAATCAATGGGTTCCCAATTATATGTGTACTTTCTTACCGCATTTTTTGAAAATATCAACGTCGCTGCTCGTTTGATAGGTCTTGCCAATTTCGAGAAAATGATTCCAGCCATGAGAGTCTGTAAAAAATAGGGAAGTGTTGATATTTTTTTTTCATGTTTCATTGTTTTATTTGTAGCTCATAGCTGTCATCGTTCAGTTCTAAGTGCAATCAAGATTGTTATATATTGATGAATAATCTATTCTTGACTTCGAAGCAGCTCTGACCACAGAAAATCGTCAGTATCGGCTTAAGAGATTTGTTAGAAATCGGAGTTATTTCAGGAGGCTTTTTCTTTTTCTGATCCTGTTTTTTCGGTGATAAAAAAAATAGAGTACGAAGGGAAAAATCATGAGACTAGATTAATTACTTTTTAGAACATTAAAAATCGCAGCTAGGGTTAAAAAAACTGAAAAGATCAAAAATATCAAACACGAAAAACATGCTGAAGAAGTCTTCTACATCTCAAAAAAACATGCTATGAATACAAACTTTGAAATTTCCAGTTTATATGCAATGTTGAAAGGGTACTTGAATATCCAAATGTTTAAAAAATATGTGCTTTTTAGTTTTTGCGACATAAATTTTTGTGGTATCTTTTATATTGGTTATATATATTTTTTTTTATTTCGACATATACGTATTTCTGTCCTGATAACACCAATCATTTGAAAGATCACTTCCAAATATAAGAACACAGTAGTTCTAATGATAACAAGTTTCTCTGGTTTGTTATGTTCACAAGTAAACTGACAAATGGTGTCTCGAGCACTGAAAAAATCATAAGATTTGTTATCAAAAAGGACATTTCTTTCATGAAACAAAAATGTTGTGCGTACTTTCGAACAAATAGTTAGTGTTAATATTAGAGTAAAACAAAAGATTGTTCATATCAAAAATGTAACGTTTATACATTCTACTGATTATGTGTTTTAATATAATGGAAAAAGGTTACCTGAGTCATAACACCCCACATGAACTGGAAGCACATTGTGACAATTGTGAGTGGACATGTATCTGTTGGGTATCTGAAATAGATAGAATTAGGAGTTCAGGATGAAACTTGAAAAATCTACTGATAGAAGACGAAAGAATTGACATAATCAACTGCTATTAATATCAATGAAGAGAATGGATGAGTATGAATTTTAATGATAAAACTGATTTTAAACTGCTATTTTAAAAATATAGTTATGATGAAATAATTTTTGAATCTTAGGTAAATCTTGAAACAGCAGACAATTGAGGGAATTTCAAATAAGTTAACTGGTGGGTGATTTGGAATATATTGTCAATTCTGATTTTCTATTTCCTTTGCCAGAAGACTTTTTTTGATGTATCAGACGAAATAGTTAATAAAAATAAGAGAATCAGACACTTGTAGATCAAAATACTTCAAAGCGAAAGGAGTAGAAAAACAAAACGGACAATATAATAAAAAACTGAAAATTCGAAATAACCCATTTGTCCTATATGTTCCAAAAAAATACATCATATTCTACAGTGCGTTTCATAATTAGTGTTACCTAAGGCAATAGTTAGATCTCCAGACCGATAGGACCAAATTAGCAGTAAACTATTTGAACGTTACTAGAACGTAAATCAATACATAGTTGTCGAATATAAATTGTCGCTCGTGAGTGACGGTTCACAAAAAGAATTGTCTGAGGCACGAAGTTTTTTTGGACCCAAGTCATCAGAAATCTGTCTTTCAAACTACTTTTTCTCTATTTATCTTCAAATGATCAATTTTCGCTTTGTTGGCGAGTACTGAACCTAATCGCCAAAAATCTTTCAAATCACATTTTCAAAAACGCCTAGAGGGTGTTTTGAAAAAATTTAAATGTAACAAACGGTTGTTTCCCAAATTCTAGAAGTTTCTCCAAACAAACCTGAATCCATAACCTATGGTTGTTTGTGTTGTGAAGGAGAACAGGAATGCATTGAGTTCATTATGCACATTGACGATGCAAGGCGTCCATGTAACATTCGATACCTGTAACTTACATACACTATTTGTTCACTGATTTCTAGAAGTAGTAATTGACACTATTGTTATTGAAAAAAACTAATTCAAAAAAAATGTGCTAAAAAATCATGCATTTAAAAAACGGTTCCACAAACCTGTTCGATGTCACCATGTTGCTTGGCAATCAGGAAGTACAACGTGGCAAAGAATGACCAGCTGATGAGAAATGAGAGGGAGAAATAGAGAAGACACCAACGCCATTTCATCTCGATGACAGTTGTAAAGATGTCGCTGAAATAATTTTTTGATAAATTTTTTTAGAGTTCGGAGACTTTACTCGTTGTTTTCTGATTTGAGCACTTTCAATATTTTAACTCAAAATATTAGTTGAAGAAGGGTTGAACAATCAAGAAATCATTGTGATTGAACATCAATGCTTTTTAGTCTTGATTATTTGGGTTCACATAGTCTTTAATCCCCTAACATTTTTCTTCATTTTTTATTGCTTTTCGCGACAAAATTAAATTAATAATAGAACATCTATTTCCCAAACTATATAGTGAGCTAATTATAAATTCAGAGTTGTTTTCTGAACCACAAAAATACGAAAAAAAATTGCTGAACTTGTTTTCGGCTACACTTCTGTGAAAACTAATGAATTTCTCTTGAATAAAATACCTGAAAGTAAAATACTCCAACATAGCATAATCTTCGTAAAATTCAGTGCCAGGATATTGATCAGAAGTGAGAATTTATTTCTGTTTATGAGAAAAAATTTGGTTGACTTGTGAAATAGGAGTGTCATCCCTGATTTTAAAAACTGAATTTTTAGATGTTTTTTTTTCTGAAATTGTACAGGTTCTTATCCTCACTGAACAACAAAGATGAACTATGGCTGATTCTTTTTTCTTCTTTAGGTGAGACTTTCATAACTTGTCGCGTGAAAACAATACATTGAACAAAAAACACGTTGGAACTGTTTCAGTGTCTATTCAATTTTTTCGGTCTTTTTCTATACATTTATGTATCCAAAAAAAACATATTCCTCTTCAGCGATGGATGTTTTCATGTATTGTCTCGATCGTTCAAAACAATTATATTTTCCATTCATCATTTAGAATATTGTTATTGTTACTCATAAAACAACATTCTTCCACTGCTCCTCTGAATATGAACATCTATATTTCAAAAAAAAACGACAAAATAATATTCAGGGGCGTAGAACTTCTGTCTGAATATTTTCAAGTGTCTATTGAAAACACGAAAAATAGTGAAAAGTGCTTTTGGAAAAAAAAGAACTTACGAAAAGTATTTCCGACGTTGCTTTGGGACATTTTTCAAACTGATATTGCATAGACCCTGAAAAAAAACGAGTTGTTTTCTGACGTAAAAAAAATGATAGGAGGATTACTTTTATTGGATTGGCTTATGTTTTTCAAAACGACAACATACGAAATTCGACGGCTCGTTTCACGAAGTCATGAATTCAACAACAAAAATTGTTTATACTAGCAATGTGTTGTTTTTTATGTGACAAATTCGAAAAAAGAAAAAAGGTTCCTTGTTTCCAACAAAATGCATTCTTGAATATTGTCACTAGAATGAAACTTGACCTGTGTCTCCTTTATGAAGTTTTCGAAAGAATTGAATGATTCTAAACTATAATCAATTTGTTTGGAAGACTTGAATAGATATTTCTGTTTCAAAATGAACCGCTGAATTTTAATAATCATTGTTTGTTTTTGACTCTTGCTGGAGAACAACCACATTACCCCGAAAAGGCTTGTATGATCCCCACCTATAAGATTCTCAGTCAACAGTCAAAATGCTGAACTTCGTGCTAAAATTTGGTGAAAAATTGAGAACTGTGGTCAGTCTTTGAGAGAACGGATCGAATTTAACATTTCTTGGATCATAGAATCAGAACAGAATTTTTCTGAAAGTTAGAATATATACGATCGGATGAAAACTTTGTTCAAAGTCCAGTGAGCAAAGTTTATTCAATATAAAATTCAAAATGAAAAAAGATGCACTTGATTATGGACTTTTTCGAAACGTGGGTGGGAAATGACTTCAATTTGAAAAGAATTTCTCAAATGATATTTTGAAATTATTTTTGAAATTCTAGATAATAACGAGTGAAGATGATTTTCATTTTCAGGCTATTTTTTAAATTGAGTTAGGCAATCAACTACTTTTCAAAAGTACAATTGATCTACTTCATACAGTACAATGTTGATTATTTTCCTTTAAATTTTTTTTGTATTGTAGTTTAGTTTATCAAGAAATTTATATTTTCTCATTATGCCCTTCTTTGGTTATAGAATAATATTTTTTCACTTTCCTGTTTATGTTCAACGCCACCGAAAAAAAGCTATCTTGGTTATCAGAATTATATAATAAATATTAACTAACCTGTTTTTGAACGAGTCGGTTTCTGATCCTTCTTGATCCTCCAAGTCTTGGTGCCTTGAAGAATGGATACTTCTTGGACTTGACCAGCGGCTCTTCGATGTCCAACATTCGTTGAGCTGTCATTAAATCAGTTATAGAAGGTGACATAGCGACAGTCGTTTTACGACGACGTCCTTCGATTATTAAACGAGGACTGTTAAGTTGTTCATTTGAGTCAAAACGGACTAATTTAGGTGTTCCGAGCATTTTTCAGATTATCAGAATACTAGACATGGATATGGTTGTAGTTCAACAAAGAAGACGCGAAAAAAATGAAGAAGAAGAAGCAGCAGAAGAAGAGGGAAAAAGGGGAGTGGCTAGAGCAAAATAGTGCTCGTTGTGTGGAAAAATAAAGATGAATTACAGAGTTATTTGAAAAAACGAAAAATTGTTCATAAAACTTATTGTTATATGAAATGAAGTCGTGTTAGTTTCAAAAGAAATAAAATCCAAATAACTGCGCTGCCCATGTTTTCAATTTTTGCTATACAACATCTGTTCAACATCTTGATTTTTTTCAAAATATCGTGACTATTTTTCGAAAAACATCGTATGATATTCATAAGAGCAGATAGTGAACTTTTATTCACATAAACAGACTTTCATGACATGGGTTTTTAGAAATTTGTGAAAATCAGGCTCAGGTTTGATTTTAAGATTGGTGATGGGAAATTTTTGAATTTATTTAACTTGCGTTGTGATCACAAAAAAAGTCCAGGTTATTTTTTGATCTCCTTGTTTTGAAATAAGTACACATTATCGAATTTTCTAAATTTAGATTGTAATTTCCAACAAAAGTATTTGTAAAGGAGACAAAGTTCACTTGAAAATAAGTGCTTTGAAAATGACCTTTTGTTATTATTTCTAGAAACGGTGTCTGGTTTACAATTATATGGTTCAGCCAAGTTTTACACTATATATTCATATATAAAAAACTGATACCTATTAGGTTTTCATTAGAGTTGTACTTTTATTTTAGTTAATCTTGGAGGGAACAAACTAATTGACATCTGACAAAGGTACTATAAATTTTTTTTACTTCTAAAAAAAACTGTTCTCTAGTAGTGTATATGTTTTTTTGTTGTTGACATTAGCTGAATTTCATTCAGATTCAATTCTTTGTTTCTTTTCGTTTTTTTTCACATACGAAAATATTATGGAGGGGAAAAAAGTATTTGTGTGAAAAATGAACTATCAGACCTCCTAGACAAATCTGGAATAAAAGAAGACATAGCTATATGTGCAAAAAATGAAAAAGTTGTGGCAAATAAAGAAAGAGAAAGATAAAATTGAATGAAAGTACATCTCAACATGATCAGTGGAATTAATTGAAGGAAGAGCTCCTAATGTAACTTATTTTATTTTTTTCTTTACTCCCTTTTTTGTTTTTTTGTTCGTCTATGATTTTTTAAATGACAACTTTAAGCTAGCTCTTCGTTATCCAAAATAGTAATAACAAATTTGAAAAATATTCTTTTGTTTTTTTTTAGTTCTCAACATTTCCGGTTTGAAGAGTTTGTTGTTTTTGGTTTATGAATTTTTTTTCTGAGAGGGGTTGTGCTATGAATTTTAATTTTTTCGTTTTGTGGGAAAAAAGAGTTGGCAACACTTGCAGACCAATCCTATTTTGAAAGGGTTCATTTCAAAACCAACTATATAGTTCAATAGAGCTTAAGACGCTCTGTGATAAAAACGCAGCTTTAAAAAAAAAATTGTTAACAGTGATTTATATTGTAATTTAAATAACTGCTTTAAGAATCTCATAGATATTTTGATAAATTTGATCATTTATTTTTTCATGAATATTTTTCGAGAAATAAATTTAAAAATTTTTGTCAGAGAAAAAGGTCACTGAGGTAGAACAATTCAATGAAAAAGTTGGTATAACTGAGAATAGCAAAACATCAAAAAACATGTAAATATTTGGACATCACTTAAAGGTTTGGATAATATGCTTCTTAACAAAGTGAAATCAATTTTATTTTGAAAGTTCTCCGTTTTTATTGTTTGAGGGTTGCTTCACGCAAGTGAGGTTTCAGAGAATTGTGCTATTATTTTGCAACCTGTTTTTAAATTACTGGAAAAAAAACTTTGAGAGAATTTTAAGCAAACTTTTCTGAATAACACGTGGGTAAGTATGTGAAAATACAAAAAAAAACACGAAAACACAAACATACAATGGTCTCTAGTGGTTAGACAAAAAATGTGACCGTACATGTTTGGCTAGAAAACTAGAGTGATTTACTTGGAAGTTAATCAGAGGTTGGATAAAAAAATTTTGAAAATGCACAGAAAATTTATTTTGAAATCACTTGAAAAAAGTTTTTGATTTTTTTCTAGTGAGAGAGGATTCCGTGCGATTAAGATCTCAATCGGAATTAAAGAAAATCTGCAGATATCATGAACATAATCAGAATTTCGAAAATATATTTTACTAAAAAAAAGGACATAAGTTCTATATTTCATCAAAAATGTGATAAAGGCAGAAAACAAGACCAAAGTGTTTGCTCTGTCTACGAAAGTTGCGTGTTGACTGCTGTACAACATCTGCCATACATATGTATTTTTGGAATGACGATTTTTCCTAAAAGTTCAAATAATCGAATATTCTTCACAGTCGTAGAGTGCCATAGCTTTTTATTTATATTTTCAATAAATTCATGTCTTCAAAAACATGAAATCTCAAATATCGAAATACGATATTAAGCAGAATATCCTTTGGGAGAATCACATATTTCATCCAAAAAGTAAATGTTTCAGTTTCCAAAAAAATGAATAAAAAACGAAAAAAAAAACGGAAAATGTCCTTGAAGGTGTAAAAGTTTTTTGAGCAGTGAAAATGAGAGAAACGAAGAAACAAAGAAATGAATAGAACGAAAAACGGTAGCGGGCGGCAAAATCTCAAAAACAAACTAAATTTTGATTCAAATAAAAATTTTCTGCGGCTAGTTTTTTTCATAAGTGAAAAAGTAGAAAAACACAGAAAAAAGCGTGCGGTTTGGAATATTAGCTGGGCATAAAACAGGAGATTATTTGGATCAGATTAAAGTTCTCAAATCTTACTTTGCTCTAGTTGTTCGAAATTTCCAGCAATATCTGATAAGACCTCAAAAAATATGAACATGCACTTTGAAATAGAGCATTTCAAAGATATGAAAAGCTTTGTTTTTCAAAAAACAGAGAGAAATTATTCAAAATTTTCCATGTAAAATTTTAAAATAAATTGATAGATAATCATATATAACATTTTCGTATAGTGCAAAATGATATTGTCTAAAAATACCCCCATGGAATATTAGTAAGCATATAATTATGACCTAGTGGTTAATTTATCACGATCATATTTAAAATGTTTCAAAAAACTCTAATTATTCAGTGATGTTAAAGTTCCGTGAGATTTCGAATTGTGATGACGTATGAAAACGTTTTCATAGACAAGAAATTGCAAACAGGAGACTAGTTGATTACAGCCAGATTGGAAATTTTGAGTGATGTTTTTCGAAACTTGGAAAATACACCGATCACGTGATAGATTTTGATAGATAAATGCACTCTTTGTAAAGAAAAATTTCCCGGATAAAATGGTTCATAAAGTGATTGATAGAAAGATAAATCCATTCAGAATTTGTTTCAAAGGTTTTATCTATCTGATAAAAGTATTTTCATCAGCAAAATCATCGTGCAAGTATTAAAAAACATGAAGTTGAAAGTGGATTCATTTGAATAAGTTTCGTCTTAAACCGCTCAGTTTTCTTATTTTTCGAAACTTTTTTTGGATGTGTAAGTTGATCTCTCTAATCTTTATCACCAATAGGATTAATTATTTGAACCATAAATTTCAATAAAAATGTACCAAATCTTCAATAAAACTTCCATTAGAAAACAATATTAATAGAGAAAAAAAGCAAAAATATAATAAAACAAAAATGAGGACATTGATTTCATGATATATTTTCGTTTTATTTTTATCCAATAACAATTCGTCTCTAATTTTGTGTTTTCATTCCAAGTAACAAAAACCGACTATAAAAATATGAAGAAAAAAACATTGTTGGCTTGAAAAAATACCCACATGAATAATGTAATTATACTTAGATTTTTCGGGCTAATACTAATCAAATTTTGTGTTTTCCAGTGAAGTAAATAAACAAACAAATGAATTGAAAAAAGGGAATTCCAATAGATAAATCTTTTGCAGCTTAACAGAATTCATTTTTTAATGTGTGCAAATCTGAGAATAAAAAACTTTTCTATGTTTTTTTTCTGTTTTGACCTAACAAGAAAGATTGAAAAAAAAGAGGATTTTCAGAAAGATGAAGGAATGAAGGAATACAATTTTTGAAAAATTAAATGTGCCGAAAACTTGAATGATTTGCATTTTATGGGTTTTTCAGTATTCGTATATTTTTGACAAAAATACAATTTATATAGAAAGAACCTTTCAAAAGGACTGTGTGTACGTCTTGTAATAGTTTGCTGATGCATTCTTTTATGATTCAAAAGAAACTCAAACATGCCGAAGATAATTGATATTTAATGTAAAATTGATGTATTCGAATATTATTCTCTAGAAAAAAACTAATTTTGAAACGTATATATTTCTATGGTGAAAACAATAAAAATAGATTGAGCTGATGGAACCGTATTTGAGAAAAAAATTGTTCAAAGAATGGAAGAAGAGAACAATTAAGAAAATAAATAAATAAACATAGGAAGATTTTATCGAAAGTTAGTTTTATGATACCAATCGAAAAAAATAGCAGCAATTTTCTAGTTTCTTTTATACAAAAAAAAAAAGTCAACCTACCTTGTTCTCGGTCTAATAACAATGATCTTCCTGGTAAACGTCCATTGGACAGAGCGAGTCGTTCGACGCGTTCCACAAAATTTTGAGGCATCGACACAACGATGCCAACCAATTTAGAACTACTAAAAAGGTGAAAGAGTAGTGAGTCGGTGGTGAAAATTCTGGAAAGAAATACATTCTTTTGAGAAGGTGAATAATAAGGATAAAATAACAGTTCAAAGATGTTCAAAGATTGTGATGAACGAGTTAATCTCGGAGGTTTTTTTTTGAGTTCCAACAAAACTCGAAATATTCTGAGAATATCAATAAACAATCCCCAGAGTAATTCACTATGTCTGAAGTACTATTTTATTCGAAATCATTTATTTGATCACTTTCACGTCTCTCTCTCTTTCAAATGATTCTTAGAAAGACTTTCCAGATACTTTTCCCCTGCTTGGTTAAGAAGGATAACTTTTTTTACGTGAAAAAAAATTTTGAAAAATGAGAAAACAAAATTCAAATGCTTTGCGAAAATTGAACCCATACAACCATTTTTTGCTAAATAAATTCTCATAGTTGTATTACTTATACAAATAAAAAATTGACTGTTTTGTATCTTTTTCTGCAAATGGAAATGGGCTATTTCTCAGGGTGGAAAATAAATGATTCTGAAACTTCTGAAAAGGGGTATTTCATAGAAAGCTAGGCAAGTTCGGAAGTTTTTACCAAACAACTGGTGTTCGAAAAAAAAAGATTGTATGTACCAGATGAGTAAACTAGATTTTCAATTTTTATACAAAAAGCTGGAGCAACCCACTTGGAACTCCCTACCGCCTATTTGATACCAAAAATGATGCGTTTTCATGATTCTGTGAATCATCCCATATTCTCCGCTGAGAATTTTTGCTCTAAATATTAATATCAACTCAACTGATGAAATCGACTGGAAATCTTCTTGTTTTATTCTGTCAGTTTTTGTAAAAAAAAATGTGAATTCAAAAAAAAAAATCAAAATTACAGAATCTCCCAATTTTTTCTTTTTCTAAAAACATTTTCAAAACATCTCACCCAGGAGAATTCAAATTAGGTGAAATATACTCTCAAAAACAAGAAACCAAGTTCACAAACTCGACGAATATTTTTTATGTCTGGGGCTATCTCAAATTCATTTTCATTGAACATTATTTATATTTTTATTTTCCCAAGCTTGGGGACAAAATTAGGAAAAAACAAACGAAAATCACAATTTTTCTCTGTTTACAACAAAAAGGCGGATTTTATGTCTTCGGTGGAGGAATGAGTTTGGACAGAGGATTGGCCTCTTTTTATAGTGGAATAAAATCTTAAAATAAAGATTTTATGTGATTTTCGGTTGAAATCGTATTGTTCACCGTTAGTTTTAATGGTTTTAATGCGATTTTTTATGTATTACAAATAAATATAGGCTTCAAAAATAAGACCAATTCTAAGATCAAGTACAGTATGCTTCTTAGAAACTGATAAATAATCAACTAAAACTCATAAATCTTGAAAGTCGTAAAAATATAACGTTATATCTGCAAGTGCTCAACTTTCAGATTTTATGACATTTTCTAACTATTATATATATATTCTTTTTTTGAGCAATAAAAACAAAATGTGAAATTCCCATCAAGATTCAACTTCTCCTAGAAACAAAAAAAAACTATAGCATCATAAAATTATAAAAATATTCATTTTCTATCAAGAGAGAAAACTTCTGGAAGTAAGTTTGTTTTTTTCGGGCGAATAAAAAATTCGTATTTTCATGTATGTCAATTTTAAAATATTTTCAAACCGGAAAAAAAATATATAGAAAGTACATGCATATGTATGTGCTGGTGTTCAGGTAGTAATTGAAAAAAATGAAGAAAAAAAAAGAAGAAGAAGGGTGAAGGAACTACTTCTAAACAAAAGTAGAATGGGAGTAGATGTAGGACATTTTTTGAAATTGAATCATTGGAAGTGGAGGGTGGATTTTTCAAAGAAGTTCGGTTTCGATTGGTTTTTCTGTATATCTTGGCTGTTTTTTATTTTAGGGTATAATTTTCGGGATAAAAAAACAACTTGCGTGATATGATTCAAATTTCCTGTTATATTTTTCAGAGGCTATTTAGATCTAGATATGAATAATAAATTTCATTATTTGAGTCAAGAACCATACTGCAAGAACCTATCAAGATGGATTTTCTGAAACAACAAGACTAAAACTCATATACGCAATAGGAAATTTCATAGTTTCAGTGAACAAAACTATAAGTTTTTAATGATACCCAAGAAAAAACAGAGACAAATGAAAATACTAAACCTCACGTTTCGAATGAAAAATTGCAATATTTTCACTGAAATAATTGCGAAAACCTAATTGGAGTTCTCAAACTTCATACTTTCTCACAAACTAAACCAAAACATATAAATCTTTTTTAAAACAAAAGTACAAAATGAAACAAAAAAGACGCCAACATATGGTGTCTTTGGTGTACCTTCGACGCTAATGATTTATAATAAACAGTGGAAAGTTCAAACTAAATTCAATTGAAAATTAATTTTCATTCATCAAAGAACATTGAAAATGCTAAGTACACAAAAAACACAAAAGAAGTTTCAAAATGTGGTGTAAATCTAATTAGAATGTTGAACTTTTCAATCAATACGTTCTTTTATTTCCTTGCACAGGACATTCTCACATTAATAAGTGTTTTTGAAAAAAAAAGAAAGAAGTGTGTGCTGATTCTGGAAGAGAAAAACATTTTAAAAGTTCAAGAATTTATTAATATCAAGAATATGATTGTGGAAATGTTCGTTTACACGCCGTTAAAAACTCAAACAAAAACGAACTAGCGTGTAAACGTAAAAACCTGCAAACTAGCATAACTGTAGTGCAGATACATCTCAACACTGCTCAGAATAAAAATATCAACATTTCATAAAAATCTGATATTTCTACGAACAGGACAATTAAAATGTGTTAGAACTAAAATACTTTGTTGTTTTCTTTTTTATTTCAGAGACAGACAAGGAGGCTCGGAGAAATAAGAGAAAACGCGTATTGGAAGGAGACAAATGACTCTTTGTTGGAACAAAATAGGTTCTAAATCAATCACTTGAAAATATGTTAATGAAATTAAAATTGGGATTTGTTTTCAAAATTTGTTCGTATGAAACAAACACCAGAAAGGCAACCGATAAATTAAAGTTAGTGAACAAATAAGCTTTCATATGACGTCTATGAATTTTTTAGTTTTGAAAAAATACGGTCACTTTCGCTAGTGAAAATTATCTTTGAAGTTTGATTGTTTTGGTCGAGTACAGGAACATTGAAAGAAAAATATTTTGATACCACCGAAAAACTATCAATTCAGGAGAGATTTTGAAAACGGATAGCCATCAGGACAACTCACATATATTTTTTTCAATCAAAAATTACTCAGAAATCAAATTAAAGCCCAGTTTCTCCAGAATTGTTAAATGAAACTCCAAAGCAATATTAGTTTTATATTGTTTTCTAGAATTCCGAAAAAAATGTTGGGATCAAAAAATGAGGATTTTAACGAGCCAAAAAAAAAGATGAGCCTGAAAATAATAAATGCAACATTTTTCAAAGACACCAAAAACAAAACATAGTGAAATCGTCATATATATTTTCAGTTGTCAATCTAAAACTGACTAAAAGTTTCCGGTAAGTATCCGGGATACATGTTGAAAAAACCAAGCAACAAAAAAAGTTCCATCAATCAACTTTAAAAAAAAGAAAAAAAAAGAAATGAGCAAGTAAATGAACTTGTTCGAACAACAATTAAAAGGAAAGAAAACTCAATTTAGTTTACTCATTCATTCGTCTCCATAAAAATCTGTGATTTTATTTTGGTTTTTCTCCCAAGTTTTTTTTGGTGTCAATGTTTTTTTTTGCATTAAAATAAACAGAAGAAAAATGACAAAAACATATACAATTGATGATATAATGGAAAAAATACACTTAATTTACTATGTTGAGAAGTCAGAAAAAAAAAAGACTTTTTTGAAGAGAAGAGAATAAAATTATTCATTTTCTTCACGAGCATCCAAGTACGATCAAAATGTTCCTTTTTCATAAAGAATAATTCGAGAATAATTAGATATTCTTATGCAGTTAAATTTTCGTGGATATGATTTTTCAGGTTTCTAGAAAAGTACTTGAGAACTTCTAATTAAAACAATCTTGGTTATGAAGACACTAAAGTCTACTGTAGAAAATATAGTTTTCCTTTCGAAAAAATCGCAGACAAACCCAGTAAGTAATGTTGAACTTTCTAAAAAAGAACTACAAATATTTGCAAAACGTGACAAAATATGACAAAAAAAGAACCAGAAGAGTAAAACAAAACAGTGATTATAAAAAATAGAGAAATGCTTCTAGTAAAAAAGTCAACAATGATTTTGCACTTCCATTTACCCGGTTTGTGTTGTAGAACTTTCTAGCTCGAAGTTGTTAGCTTTTTCGAAGAAAAAAAAAGTTGTTTTCATTTCAAATAAAAAGCAGGAGCAGAAAAAATAGGCAATTCTGAAATGTCAAAAAATATTGAAGACGACACCTCTTGAGAATGTCCTCCTCTTGTTCCGAAATCGTTTTTTTCTTCTTACTTTCTATTCTTCTTCGCGTTTGGCACATTATCTACTAAAACATGGGTAACATGAAAATCAATAAATGTTGCTGTTCGAAAACATTATTTTTTTATTGAAAACATCTAGAACGTTGCAAAAAATACATGCAAAATATCACAATAAGAACTGAATCAGCTGGTTTCTGGGTAATTGAGCACTCGTTAAAATGTTTCATTTATTTTCGTTGGTGTAAACATCATCTTCAAACTTCTCCGGGAAGTGAGTTTTGCAATCGACGATATCCGGGTCATCAAAACAACTGAAAATTAAGTTTTAAAAAACGGAAAATCAAAAGTTAATATGGGTGAAATTATTTTATTTTTTTAAAGTTCACATAAAATGTCATGAGAACATTTTTGGTCATCACCAGGACAAAAAATCAAATAGGTAAAACCAGAAATAAATATTTAAAGATCAAAACGAAAGATTTTGAGGTTTGATCTACAGATTTTTAATTTGCCTCGACTTCATTCCAGCAATCTAATGTTAAATTACGAACAAAATTGATATTTTTCGTAGACATGTTTGCTGGTTTAAAAATTCGTGATGAAAAACAGAAACATAGAACTACATAGTTTTTGAAGTTCATAAATTAATCGAAAATGTCTAATGTCATATATTCTAATTTTAAATTTGAGCAGTTTTAAGATCTCGTGAACTTTTTTTTCTTCATTAGTTCAATAACAAAACTCACTTTCCAAGAGTACAAATTCCTTCATGACTATAATCATCATCTGCCACGTGTCGATAAAACGTCAAACATTTTTTCTCGCCTTCTTCGTTTGTTCGAGCTACCGCCATACTTTCCTGGAAATGAAAAAAATCCCTCGATTCTCTATTTTGTTTTTTTTTGTATTGAAAAAATCTGGATAACTATAATTTGACAATTTTGTGCAACAGACCGAATGTGAGTGTGACTAACAATCATGATCTTTTTGGTTTTTTTTTGTTGCGAAAGTGCAAAAAATGTTTGGATGTAAATCATTTATGAAGGTTGTTGTGAAAACTGAATGGTCAATATGACAACCGAGAGATTTTTTGAAATGCTGAATAATAGAACTGAGTATTACAATAACAACATGAACATTTTGAAAGTTGCGATTGAGAACATTTAAGTTCAGCTGAGGTTGTATTCAATTGACACCACATGATTTCAGGTTATCGAAATGCGAGAAGTTGAGCCGATTCAAAAGTTCCCAGAAAACTTTCCTCATGCCTAATGTTTTGAGAATTACAATCATTATTTTTACATTCAAGCACTGTTAATAATGAGGATTTTTTGTTGCATAATTGATGCGAAAATGTTCTTTTGTTTGTTCTCAAGTTACTATTGGATGAATTCTATTCTTGAAATACTCAAAAAATCGTCAAATTTATATAGTCTTCCATTTGTATGAGATGAGTTCAAACCTATGAAATTTCATCTGAAAATGTGAGGTGTTTTAAGTTTGAACTGTTTTTCTTGTTTATAAATGTTATGAGTTTTAAATAATCTGTTGGTTTTTTGAAATGATGAACATTCTTTGATTTGGTGTCTTGAAATAATTCAAAATTTTGAGGCAAACAATGTTTTTGATTTCCTCTTACTCCGGTTTGGGAAGATAAATTGTTTTTCTTGTTTTTTCATTGTAAAGCTAGGCATATTATGATTTATGTTCAAACAAAACTAATTGAAATTTTGTTTTTTACTCGAATATATACGAAGACCATCGTTTACTTAAAATAAATATTTATTAATATAGTTTTTTTTGGAACTCGTTTCCACAATGAGTTTTTTTCTTGGATCGAGCATATATTTTATTGCCAACTTGCAAGTATCATTACTTCTTACAATGAATTTTTGATAAAGTCAAAGAAGATCAATTCGTAGTTTGCAAAGTTGAGAATGGAACTAACTATTATGCCTACCTGCATAGTGAATTTTTTATAAGTTATAGCAGAATGTGACGTAGACGATGAAATTAATGGAATTGATGTTGAATTCAGTATTGTTGAGTTTGTGATATCTTCTTCTATAGTGAATGTATCATTACTTCCCAGAATATCAACGATTTCGTCACGAACTGGACTGGTAGAGCAAAAAGAAAATGATAATATGATGATCAGAAGAGACATGAATTTTTCGCTGAAAAGTAAAAAATTGTACTTTATGACAACAATTTTTGCAATGACAACGCTGATGGAAAAAGGAAAAAAGATGCTGAAAAAAAAGAAAAAAATAATGTGGTTATAACCAACCCAATAACGGAAGGAACCAATCAAAAAAAGAAAAGAAAAAACACGCTTACACACATTTTGAAAAACCAGGGTGTCGTTTGAAACGGAAATGATGGAAAGCAAAACGCATACAACAACATATAGACAAGCACACTAAAAAGCAAAGAATGGAAGAAAAAAAAGCAAATCTGTGACATAAATTGAAGACAACCGACCGAGCCAAGAAAATGGCTTTTTGAGTGTGTCCTACCAGTCAGGAGAGCAGATATTTTTCGTTTGTTGTATTAAAAGACTATTCTTCTTCATTCGAGCAAATCATTCGCCGATTTGCACTTGCTACTTTTAATATATGCATCTGTATACATCATAAAACATCCAGAAGAAGCAAGAATTTTAAACTATTATTGAAATTTAAGTGAGTCGACTTTTCAAGAGTCTTCTGACCACAATTATTATATTTATTTGCTTTTTTTATTGGAAGGATGAATTTATCTCTAAAAAAAGTTCAAAGTTTGAGAAAAACTATTCAAATAGAATGCATAGTTATAAATTATGCATACATTGTTTGAATTGACTTTGGTTCTTTAAGAGTATTCAAAAATCTATACGAGTGTGTGTGCACGGATTTTTCAAATATTAAATTACGTATAGAATAACAAAAAAAAATAATAAAACGAAGAACTTTGTTTGGAAGGGTTTGAATAAAAAATACAAGTTAGAAATCCGTGAACTTTATTGTTTATATTCTTTGATGAAAATTCGATGAAAGTGTGAATAATATGTTTTCAAACTTTGAAAACATCTTACATTTTCAAGTCTTTTGACCAAAAATGAATTTATTCGTGTCTGTTTTTGAAAGTTTTTTATTCTTGATCTGTAATCTACTATACAAGTTCGGTGTTTTTCTGTGGTAGATCAAAACAACTTAATTTGTAATCATTTTCAAACTTTTGCAAAAAATGAATGTCTGGAAAAATAAAGCACTCTTTATACTACAAAATGTTGTATCAGACAGGCTTTTAGAGATCGCTTGAAAATAAATCTGAACAAATTGAGAATATACAAACTCAGCTAACATTCCGATGCAAATTTTAGTCATCTGGAAGTTAAGATAACTTCACGTCATGGGGATATAAAAAACAAGAACCAGATACGAAATATTATATTTTCGTAATATGAATCATAGTTCTGTATTTTAAAAAATCTCTTAAGCTATAGATACACCTTCCACGAAAAATGCTTCTGTTTGAAGAACACATTGAACAATTCAATTTCAAAAAAGGATATATCGCCATGAATGTCGGAAAGAATATACAATCATTCTCCGCCCACTTCCATCATTTGTACTCAAGCTTTTTTGGCCAAAAATTCAAAATCGACCTTTTTGTCATTTTTCAAGAGTATTTTGAGATGAAAAACTAAAAAATATATACGAAAAATAAGAAATGAAATACTCATAATAAATTTATAAACAGGTTGTCTGTCGAAAACTGAAACCAATAGAAAAGACACCTGAAAATAAATATATGTTTTGAAAAAAAAATGAAATCAATTTCATTCAACGTTTATGCATAATACAAAACTAAATAGCAAACAACAAAAATTACCAAGAATATTTTTAGGTTCTTATTCTACAAGATATTGATAAACCCGTGCACTTAAAAAAAATGAAAACTTTCAAAATTGAAATGAAATGTTCAAAAATTAGGACAAATATTTTTTTCAGAAAAAAAATGGCGTCGGATATGTTTTTAGTAATGAGAAATATGTTGTCCTTTCATCGAATTTCTCTTTTTGGAATGAATTTTTTTCAACGTTTAAAATAACACTTATATTGTTAAACAAAAATAATAAGATAAATATGACAGGACATCATTCTCTACAAGATAAAACCGTATGAAGGGTAACACCCAGCGAATAAAAATAAAAAATAAGAAAAAAGGATAGGCGGCGAATTCCAGAAATGTTTCGAATACCAGTGCTAACTCGGCAATATGTATGGGGAAAGGAAAAGGGAAAAATAAAGAAATCTAAAACAATAGAATCACTAAACATTTGCATTGGAAGCGGTTGTTTTTTCTGTTGTTGTTGTTATTACAACATCAGATGTATTTATATAATCCAAGTTGAATTCGTTTCGTTCAGCCGGTCGAGTTGGTAAAGGCGGAGCAACAATGGATGGAGCCGCACTTCTTGATGAAGATTGTGATGAGTCGCTTGATGCGCCAAGTTCTTTGATATTCACATAACTCGCTTTATTGCCAGCCTACAAACATTTGATACATTATTTCCGTCTCCTTTTTCAATTACTCATCAAGAAAAGTACTCATTTCCATAATTCTATATTCATCATGTCTCAAAAAACCGACCGATAGAAAAAATGCGTTCCCTAGACATATCCAATTTCTGCACCCTATTAAAATATTGCATTTCTTTTTTTTTGTTTGTTATACCCCTTGGAAGAATCAACTCACAATTCCTGAAGTAGACGGTTCAACAACCCGACTTTTTGGTGGAATTGGTGGTGGCATGAGCGGAAGTTCAGCGACTGATGGGATTGATTGTGTTGCACTTATTTTGTTCTTGCTCTGAATTAAAAAAATTGTTGATCACTTCAATTTTTTTAAACTCATTACATTTCTTGGAGGAATCTGGGGTATACTCTCCTTCGACGATCGTTTTCTATCTTTTGGAGCTGGTTGAAACCGATCAATAATAACTCGACTTGTCCCTTTAATCTCATAGCGACAGAACGGGCATGTATTACCACCACCATCAGAATCCTAAAAATATGAATATCCGATTTCAATAAATGAAAAATAAATATCTTACCTGCCAATTGGATAAGCATGTTGAGCAAAGTAAATGTCCACATGGTTCAATTTTGATATTTTTCTCATTGTCATCACAAATTTTACAAAGTTCAAAAGTGGTACCCATTTCACAATATAACTCGTATTGTTCACTTGTAACTTGTACTCGATCCGCTTCTGGTAATTCCATTAATTTGGCAAGATTCACATCATGATCACGACCATCAGGGAACAAATAGCTGGAAGGTGATATAATCTGTTTCTATATATAAATATCTTTTAAAACTTACAATCCCTCTTTGTTTCCCTCATGAAGTGCTTGAATCAAACTCTTATTTTGAGGAATTGTCTGATAGATTTTTCCATCCGGTGCAACGTAGCCAATTGCCCATTGTCCTGGTCGTGTACAGGATAGCCGGAAAATATAACTTCCTGGTTTTTTTGCCAATTTTTCGAGCCGTTTCTTGACCTCATCATATGTCAAAAATGCACAATATCCAGGATGACCGGTTGTGAGTGTTTGCCAATTCTTGATAACCGTCTTGAACGGATAGAATAGCCTTGTGAATACGTCAAACTCAAAGTTTGACACATAATCATCACCAGCTAAATCTACAGTGGCTTTCAGTTCTAATGCTTCCATTTTTGAGATTGGTTGTTCATGTAGACTTTCGATAGCTTGCAAGAAAATGGGCCACGTGACAATTGATCTAAAAAAATTTTTGTTGGTGAAAAGCATATTTTCTTGATACAAACTCACTTTTTCGGGAAATGTGTTTGCCAGAAATCTTCAGCTTCTCGTTTTGTAACTCGAAATTTTTCACCAATGAAAGGACCACTTGGAAACTCGGCTTTCAATTCGAATAACATATGGGAAAATGTTAGTGATAGTTTTGTTAGTTTTCTTCTTTCCTCTGATTGATCATTGTAGATAGCTGATGTTTTGAAGAGTTTTATTGCCTGAGAGAAATGTACTATTATAGATACCATTCATATATGAAAGAACTGTACCTCTTTGCATTTGTTGATCAGATTTTCAATAAAAATTTTGATATAATCATTGTCCCTGAGGATATCGTTATTATGCGTGAAGATGAGCATCAACTGAAAATTAATGGTTTAACTTTTGAGATTTTTTGAAAAATAATTTTTTTAAGAGATATTTTGCAGGAAACCAAGAACAAAAAATTCGAAATTTCTTATCAAACTATGAGAATCATACATTCTGAGAAAACTACAAAACATTGAACTCACATGTGAATAAGTATCCGGCAAAATATCTAGAATGAATGGCGGCGAGTTTTTCAAATTTAATCGAGAGCTTTGGCAATTTTTGACCACTTGATCCATCAGTTTACAAGCTTTCAGTAAATGTCGGCGATCCTGAAAAAAACATCAAAATGTAAGGATTGATATGAAATTTTTGGGTGAGGTGATTTTGTGTACGCATTTTTTGTTAGAAAAAACAAAGGATAGGCGAGTGTGTTACCTCTTCGCTTGAAAATCCAGGCATTTCAAATAGAGTTGGTCCTCGGAAGAGCTGAGAAATTGAGAATCACAATCAAAAATGAATTATAACGAAGAATGGCAAGAGCAGCCACTTTTATATTATTGTTTTTTTTCTCTTTTCTTTTCCGTTTTTTTTTTCACAGCAATAACAAAATAACAAAAAAAGGAATCGTTTTAAAAAAGCTTACCGTGTTTGACGTTGGAACTGCATTTGGATTCACAATCATAGCCTCGTTAGAATTTTGAATATATCGCCCATGGAACTGAAAACTAGTCGTTTCACTCATTTGCCCGAAAAATGGAAAACATCTGTCTAGTATTTTGGAGAAACTCATTTGCGAAATAGCAACAGATTGATACATTTGTGAAATGAAAAAACGCCAAATGATTCATGCAATTTCCGAGTAGAAGTCAACTAGTCGAACAATGAGAAAAAAAACCTACTCTGCAAACTCATGAATCATTAACTTTTCTTATCACGTGTGTGGTCTGATTAATCTGTTTGGTTGCTTGTCAAAGTCAAATGATTGGAATTTTCTGTAGAGAGTTAAACATGTGAGAATCGATATATTAATTCCAGAGTTGATCATATCAAAATCAAGTTTTTATTTCAAAAATACCCTAAAACCGGTAATATTCGATAATTTTCAGGTTGAAGTTGAACAAAAAACAGTGTGAATTCTTTGGCATATTTTGAAAAATTGTTCAATTTCAGAAAATTTTATCTCATTCTATTTAGACCATCTTACTTTATTCTATATTTCTATCAGAATGTTGAACTAATTTTATAATTTCAAATGTTTGTAACATCCTGTTCTGTCGACTAGTTCTTCGAAATTCGATCACCAATGTTTAAAAAATCACAGAATGTGATCAGAATTTTTTGCTAAGCGTTTAAAAACTTATATAATCCTTTCAAAAATTCTTGTGATCTCTCACATAAGCTGATTTTCAGCATAGCAACATCGCAGTATGATTTTTTTAGTAGAAAATCAAAAGGTTTAATATGAAATTTGGTTTTTTTTTTAAATTAGAGTGATCCGGAAACATTATAGATAGTCAACCATTTCAACTGTTATTTCCACTTTCAGAATTTTCAAATTTCGCATGAAGTTTTCACCAAACAAAATACTAGAAGATGTTTATCCCTGTCTCACCCCATTGTTTCCTCCGCCGCCACCAACAAATCGTTGCAATCGATTGAATAATGTATTGATCGAACCCATTATTCCATTAACTATATTAGTAATAAAAGTAGCCACTGTGTCATGCGAATTATGCACGAACGTGCATTACTGTAAAAATGAATATATAATTTTCATCAAGAGAGAAAAAATCGTAAAGTAAGTGTGACAAAGTGAGAAGAAAGTGCAAATTAATCGAATAAAAACACAATTTATATACGAACGGAAATGAAATTGAAGGCAGCCGATGACATTTTAATAATTTTATATTACTAGGATTATCTGACGAGACAAATGGTTTATATTTCTGCTAGGAGGTCTTCTTTCTGAGAAGGATTTCATGATTTTCTTTTTCCCCTGATGTTAGTGTAATGAAAAATTGATGTCTCTGAAAACATCTGGGAGAACATGAGTAATTCTAATTTCCGGGACTCTGAATGTTAGGGTGTAATTTTTTATATTCTCGAATAAGGAAAAGTCTCAAAGAAAAAGAAAAAAATTGCGACTTTGAACGAGTTTTTCATTGATCAGTTGCAACTTCATCAAACTCTCTGGAATAAAAATGAGTATTGGACCTAATGCATTTTTTTTTGCAAGACATTTAATGAGATTATTCTAAAAAATTCTCTATTAGTAGTCAGTCGAAAAAAAACTCATTAACAATAGGATCAATTTGAAAAAGGATAATATGTCATACAAATGACGTATATTCCATTCCGTTCTGTCACTTCAATTATGTTACATGCCGCCCTGAAAATGTTGCAATTTTTAATTTTCCCCGAAAACAAATTTATTTTCAGATGGTAGAGAATTGAAGAAGTATGAGTCATAATGTGTGTGAAGCAGCACCACGAAAAAAAAATGAGGGGAAAACGGAGAACAGGAAAAAAATACGAAGACGAGACACGAAGAGAAGCTTTGTGAATCGGGGCGAGGGAAAGGATAAAAGTAGGAATGAGATGGAAAAAGGAGCAGAAATGAAAGACAGAAAAAAGAACGGGTGGGTGAGTGAGAAAGTTCTCTTTTCTCGGTTCTCTGGAATTATTTAACTTCTTTTTTGGAGTGGGAGACTAATTATTTAATGAGATTTCATTGACAAAGAAAGGAGGGTAATTTTTTCAAGAGCGCTATCAAAATAGGTAGGCTATCCGGACCACGACTTTTTTTTTCATTCTAGAAAGCCTTCAAGAAAAATTCAACAATTGCTCACAAAAAATCTAAACTATCAGGACAATAGAAACTAAGTTTGAAAACAATATGTTACTGCTTCAAAAGTATTTGCTTAGAATACGAAGCAGGGTGAAACTTTAAAAAAAGAAATAAGCTCTTCGGTTCATTCATCGAAAATTGGGTACATTCGAATAGTATGAAATTTGAAAATACTGATTTAGAAATGGGATAAAAAGATGACAGAATGCCGAACGCTTTGTTCTTCTCACAAAATGTATCATGGTCAAAAACGTTTTTTACGGGTTTCACCGAAATATGGATGAGATATACATGATTTCTAGAAAAAAAAAACAAAACAAAACTAGGAAGCACATGTTATAATGAGAACCGTGCATTTTAAATGTTACTTGAAAAACATTCATTAAAAATTGTTTTTCTCCTTCTGAAATTTTGAAAATCAGTTTTTTCCCGCTTTTTGGTAACTTTTTTTTGTATAAACACATCTCGGTTTTTATCATTATCAAACGTTCAAACTAGAAACCTGTCAAAAAATGTTCTTTCACTTTCTTCGATGAAACATACCAGAGATAAGTATGTTTAATACATGATTCAACAACTTGATAATCTAGAAATTCTTGTAGAAAACCAGGAAAAAGACCCATGTGTACTTTTACAGCAACGGGAAAGGAGAAAGACTAATCAAATCGAACGAGCAGCTGCGACCAAAATGATTCTATTCCTAGACATTGAACACGACGACGACAAGCAAGAAAAAAATCAAACTAATATATTGCACCTGCCATCCACTCAGTCATTGTGTTACTCACACAGGACGGTCACAATGATTCATCCTTCCCCAGTGTTTTCTCACAAAAATTAATCATATAAAAAATACGTAATTCTTATCATTACTACCGTATTATGATATAAAAAAAAAACAATTTTTTTATATCAGGAGTGCAATCATGATAATGAAAAAAGAAGGATTTCCAGATATTTTTAGAAGATTTTTCTGAGATTATATCAGATTTGTGTTAAAGTACATGTTTATTTATTATTGAAAGTTCATTTTATTGAAAACAACCGAAATAGAATTTTTGTAAAATTAAAAAAAAAGCCATCGGTCTTGAAATAAAACAAAAAACTGGTCAAGAATGTGAAAATTAGATCAGATAAAAAGTGTCTTTCTCGTTTCAATCGAGTCACCAAAAAATTAGAACATTCCACGACTATAAAAAGTTCAAGGTTTATTATAGTATATCTATATGAATAGAATGCAATTTGGCTAATTTCACACAACGAAAAAAGACTCGGAAACGTTGTACATTGTTCGAAGTAAATTGACAGCTGTGAATTGTAATAAAAATATGTTTTACTTCCGAAATTGCAAAAAAAAAGTGAGTCATCGTGCACTAAAAGCAGAATGCACATTTCTATCACCTATACAGATTTGTAGGTGTAAAGGGATTTGATAGGAAGAATTCTGAATATCACTGACTAACAGGGGATTAATTGAACAAGTGGAATTATTCGATTGAGAATAAATATGTTTGCTGAAGTCAAAAAATACAAAAAAAAAAACAAAAATAATGATGAGCTTTTCAAGAAAAAGATTACAACAATTTTGAAGGAAAATATTTTGATGATTCATCTGAATTCATGAAGCCCGATGTTATGGGAACATGTTTGAATGTTTTGTTTTGTTTAGACACATACCACTCTGATCATTCCTACGTTTTTGTTTGTGTTCAGAAGCCCTCAGATGTTGGACAGAGGGTAACTGATAAAATGAAAGTTATTCTAGTGTAAACAAAGAATTGACCTCAATCATGAGACAATGATGACTTTTGGAACTCAAAACTAAATTCCTGAAAAATTTGCACAGAAAAGTTGTAGGTTTTAGGGTATTATATGTAAAAAAAAAAACTCAAGACAAGGTTTTCAAATCTCAACCACGTTAGGATTTTTGAGTTAAAATTACCTTAGATTTTAACATTCAGAAATTAAGGATAACTTGATTTAAAAATTGAAAAAAACCCATGAAAAATCATACTTCATGTGAGTCATTACTCGTGAGGAATCGCTTTTATGGTTTTCGAGTTTACTTTCCACTTTGCTCTACTACCCATAATAAAAACAAAAACAAGAACAGCAAAACACCTCCAAGTACTTTTCGAAGAGTGCGAAATTTCAAACTTAAAAATGACGTGTTCAAACACAAACATAAGTACTTTTTCCTTTCCTTTTTCAGAGGAAACATGAGTAATAAAGTAGTAAAATGAAGTGAATGAGCCAAAGAAAAGAGACTAGTCATCAAGTTGTCACTCATCTTCCAGTTCACTGATTTTAGCATAGTATGCGACTTATATGAAAACGGAAGAATTAGTGTGCAAATGAATAAAAACAAAAAAAAATTTAATATTGAGGAAAACAGTTATGTTGCAGTCTCTTTTAGTGACAGATGTCGGACGGTTATGGTGAAAATTTTTTTTTTTTGTTTCCCAAGTGAATGAAAAGAAACATTGCACTTCTGACAGATGAGTAACGTTTCAAAAAATGCCAGATGGTTCAATTTTTCAGATGTGTGTGGGCTTATTATGAGTATCATGAACTCGAAATTTGAAAATTAAAACAAATGAAACACAGTTCATTAAAAACGTTAAAATAAGGATTATAATAATTAAATTTAACGAACAACATTGTTTAACCCAGAAAAGAAGCCCCTCAAAATGATAGAAAAAAAAATAAAAACCAAAGTTTCAACCTATTTCTTGTTTTTTTGTCTAAAAGTGCTTTCTGCCACTAAACGATCAATTTGTCACAGAAGATAACATCCATCCGGCAGAGCCATGTTCTGTTTCTGAAAGGTCCAGTGATCTTTAACCGGAAGATTAATGAGAAAGAGTTGAGAAAAGGACTCCTCCACAATGTATACTTCATTTGATACTAATGTTCATGGATCATTTTTAGCGAGAAAAAATATTAGGGAATGTTTAAAGTTATGAGAACAGAGAAATTTTTGAATTGTTTTAAAGAGAAAGTTCAAGCCAAATAGATTTTCAGAAAAAATCGATTTCTGACGAGCAAGAAAGGTCAGTTGAAGTGTGGAAAAATGTAGAACGTTCAAGAAATCCCTGAACAAAACCTCACAATTTTCATCAAAAATAATTGAAGGATTATATTAATTTCTGTCCAATGATATCATGTTACATGAGAACGCATTGGTGTTTTAATTTTCACTGAGTTATGAATATCTCTATAGGAAAAAAACTATTGAAAGTTGAATTCACATATTCAGAAAAGGGTTTAGCGGAGAAAAACCGGTATTTTGATCGGAATTGGAAACTCTCTCGAAATAAATTTCACGAACAAAGTTTTTTTTCGAAAGACTTGCCAACAAAAAACTGACATTTTTTCAAAAAAAAAAACATGCAGAAAACTGAGAATATGAAATATGATGAGAGAAAAAAAATTAGCTCAATTGGCAGTCTGAAAAAAAAACCCTAGAAAATTTAAAAAAAAAACCCCACATGGAGAAGAAGAAGACGAAAAATTCCATTCATATCAAACTTCAATCTCCGAATTCAAAAATCAATCAAAATCAGGTATGAAAAACCGCAAAAAAACGGAATTGTGCGTTTGTATTGTCACACTACACAGAAAGTGACACAAAGCGGAAATAGTATTCGCAAGTTAAGAGAGTACCAGACATGAACGTATGCATAAAAGAGAGTGGCGGGTGTGTTTGGTAGACTGAACGGAGTATTTAGAGAGTGCGCAAGATAGAGATGTACCCGACAAATCAATCGATATTCACATTACCTAATGTTTTTTTTTGTTGTTGTGGTGAGGATGGCGAATAAGAAAGGGATGATGATGATGTTATGTGGAGAAAATTGACAATAGACAAAAAAGGAAGGAATAGTGGAAAATAGAAAAAAATATAGATGTATGAATGGACAGGTATGTGAGTCATTTTCTTTCATGTTTGACCGAAATTATTGATTTTGTCGATTGTCGAGACCAACAATAATACCTGGACACGTATTAGCTGTTTTCTAAATAAATAGACATGAAAAAATGTAGTTCATTTGATTTTATAGAATAAAAAGAAAAAGGATCAGTGATCAGATTATACATATAACATGTTGATTGGAATGTCGACATTAATCAATTGAGCGTTGCAAGTTTTTCAGGTTAATTTTTAACAAAACGATACGACATGTTACAAATTAACGCTTTGAAAAATTAATTTGATCTCAGAATTTATGACACAGAGGAGCAAAAAATCCCTTAAAAAACTGTTTTTTGTTAAATTTTGTGATATACGTTGAAGCGCATGGTTCAATTTTTTGCCAATGATCTAGATCTTCGGTTCGCAGTGTGGTCTTTTCGAAGTGAGAACTCCAAAATCAGCTCGATAAATGACCGATGTTCACGGCTATTCTCTAATATAATGGTAGATTAAAAAACCGATACACAAAAGAGAGACTCTCAAAAACTAGTATGAATTCTGGAAGATCAAAATTGTTTGTTATCAATTTTTACTAATTGACGTGTTCTTTCTCATAAAAAACATATGTAAATATTAAAAAAAAAAAGGTTTACATGTTTTTTGGAACGTTGGGCTTTTTGTAACTTGGAAAAAAATCTGAAAAAGGAGAAGCTAAAATTTCATGAATTTGGAATCAATATAATCTCACAATTCTGAAAAATTAACAAGTAGTCACAAAATATTTCATATCGAAAACTAATGAAAGTTCAAAAAAGAGTAAATACACTTACAGTTGTGTAAACAATGAGGATTTTTCTGGACACAAAAAAATAGAAATCAATTTTTTCCGAAAAAGGTGTGAAATGATAAAATCAACATTGATAAAAAATTATTTAATGTGACTTTCATCAGGAAATGTTTAATTTATGTATTTTGATACATATATGCATACATATGTTCATTCATTGGATAATAGGGTTTATAGGAACATCAGTGATGAGTAATTTATTATTGACAAACATATATTATTTCACATATGTGTCTTTGACGTTGACAAAAACGAGACACATAAATAGTAAAGATTATGTTCAGAAAAAAGATGACAAAAATAAGTATGCACATACTTTGAGAACATAACGCAATTCATCACTGACTTATTAGATATGACATGTGAGTCCAAAAAACTGATTTTATACAAAACTGTCTGAAAATGAAGTTTTTCAAATTTTCGCATTACATTAAAAACTGATCTTTGAAATTAAATAACAAATCAAATATTCTGTTTTCTCAGAATAGCGTAATTTCAGCTGCTGATATTTCAAAAAAAAAGAACCAAATAAACCCCTAATGTTGTGGCTACGAAAACAACAATGAAAATTTTCGTGCTAGAGAATAGGCGATATTTGCATACAAATAATAATAATAAGAGTGGCCACAATTGAAGGTGTGTATTTTTGCAATAAAGGGTGAATGAATTATTAAAAAAGTTTGGAATAAATAAATTCTGTTGGGAGGTATATTCTGATATAAGAAAAGAAATCAAGCTTTTAATTTTCAAATTGAATCTGTATTTTCAAGTAAAACACCGCATTTGAAACAGCGTATGAATAATATCTTGAAGAGGTTCTTGGGATACAATGTTTTTTTTACAAAAAAAAAACCCAAAAAAATACTTCGGTCACGTTATCTTTTCATTGATGTTCAGAAAAATTTATTCATTTTCAATTCATGTTTCAAATTTAAGTGAAGTTAAAGATATCAAATTTCAGGTGTATTTCTCAAATGTTCATTTAGTCAGTAATCCCAAAATAGTTTTGGAAAACACATGTTTTTGCTGTTTTTTCATTGTAAACCAGCTGAAAATGTGTCTTTTCTTAGTTTTTGCCTAAAATAGATTTTTTGGATCTACGCGTCACGTC